>PGWS01008639.1:0-11785 GCA_002896235.1 Cicer reticulatum
CCTCTATTTTTTTTGTTATCGGTCCTTTTCATTTTTAATAATATTTTTAGGGTGCTAAATATTTATAGTAAATGGAAGTTGAATTTCAATTAATCACGATGATGTCCTTTATTACTTACATATTTGCTTTAAAAAATGTTATTGATTTCGACTCTAATTTCAAGTTTACAATACATTTGATTTATATCACATTAAGAATGATATAATATATTAAGTTTACAAATGTTCAAAAGATTCTCAACACAAAAAAAATGGTTAATTCTTCAACTAAAATCATTGAGGAGCAATGATGCAAGTAAATTAAAATTTAAAGTGTGTAAATATAAATAAGAATAATATTATAAGAAAAAAAGTTATTTTTCATTTCACGACGATATTTAAAATTTTAATATTCTCCCTAAATTTTTAAGTTACAAATAATTGTATCTTAGTTATACAAAACTTTATATCTTTATTTACTATTTTATATTAAAAAACAAGTATATATTTTAATGAAAAATTTATATATACTATTAAAAAAATTTGTATATATTCAACATGTATTGTACAAGTGCTGGTCACAATCTAGTTATAGTATAATGATTAGAGAGTCACGTATCAGAGATATAAAATAGGATGATGCTTTATCCGTAAAACTCCCTGGGATGCCAATTTATGAAGGCAAAATCATGAAATTTTATTTTCAGTTTCAGTTCTTTATTAAGCACCACAAGTAGTTTGTTAGATTTTTTTTTATAACTAATTTGGGCCTTTCATTTTGAAAACAAGTAAAAAGGCTAAAAACTGGTGGCAAGACTGAAGTGGTGAAACTTGAGAAAACACAGCGGCAACTTGCTCATCAAAACGAATGCTCATAGTGTAATTGTAACCCTCAATTCCTCTATCCATCCCTCTTCCATTTCCTTTAAGTTTAACCTTCGCCTAATAATACGGCTTACGCTTGTTTATATACATAGATTTTATCCTTTGAAACAACACCAGTTTGCACAATTCAAAGTTGTGGAAGAGTTTTTTGTGAACCAAAATCGTAAAGGTATTGTCTAATTAACACTCTATCTGTTTCTATTTGACTTTATATAGACGTAGAAGAATAAGGCACAGTTCTGTTATGCATTTCTAAATGATTTTAGGTTTGATTATTACTTTTGGATATCGTCACCCATTACACCATTTTTCGTCTTTGATCAATCAATAGAATATTCATCACTCAAAATAGAAACAAAATGTGAGTTGCACCTCAAATTGCTATTTGCATTTGTGTAATTTGGGAGTAATATTCATAACTGATAGTTTCAATTATAATTTTAATTCCTTGAGCTTACAATTTTCATAAATATTTGATTGCAATTGGATTTTTTTTTCCATTCATTTTGTAAAACTCAACAAATGTAATCGATACAAGATAATTACTTGATGTATGTATATCTGTTTGCAGAGTTTATATGTCAATCCTGTTCTAACTCATTATTTAATGAATGTTTGGTCCAGCGCAGGAAATAAAGGCACTGTGATGTACTATGTCATTTTTTTATCAGGTAATAACATTTTTTTTTATCAATTGCCATGTTTTTATTTTAAAGAACATAGAAAAATTTATTGATAAAGAGTATAAGGCTATCTAACCCTTTAACAAGATAAGATAGATGCAAAACAAAACCAGTACTAACACCAACATAAGAGGGATAACAGACTATTTAATATCTAGATTATAACCTATGAAGCAAAGACTTTGAGACCGACATGAACATGTCAACATTGCCAATGTAAAACATAGAACACTGATAATATAGGGATGACAATGGGTAGGATTTGGGTAGGGTTCTATAGTACTCGTACTTACACTTCATACTCGTTCAATTTTGCGGATAATTACCTGTCCCTATACACATTATGCGGTTTTTAACCTACGCATTTTAGATTTTTTTGCGGGTACTCACTGAGTCTAAATCTAATTGTTATCTATGATACATATATTATTTTTATTATAATTAAATAAATTATGAATATCATTTATAAAATATCTAAATTGAGAATCAAAATATATATGTACATACAAATTAAGCAATTGTTTTCATTACAAACAAATTTTAAAAATAAAGATACGATAGTTTCCTCCTTCGTTGATCCATTTACTACCAAAAGCTAAACACGTTTAACCTCCCTCATTAAATCATCATTGCTTTGACACATATTTAACCTCATGTAAATGTGTCTGAGATGTGTCAAAGGGTGTTAAGGTGTGTCGAATTAAAAGAAAAAAAATTGGGACACTTGTCTGAATTGCACACGTGTCGTACGTGTGTCAGACACATCGACATATCTAATTCAGAGGTATCTGTGAAAAAAACTATTGGTAGTATATAAGATATAGACAATTCAGAGAACAAACAAGGCGCTTCTTCGATTTAGCCAAAAATCGTCGTGCTAGTATATGGTTTTATCCAATCTACAAGATGAACCAAATCAGCATACTAATAATGAGAATATCAATTAATCTCTAGATGAGTGTTAACAAGACTCTCTTTTCAACACTCACTCTAATACTCACTTTTTTATTGGATAAAATCAATACAAGTCCCACACTTGAACTGAAATTTTTTATTATTACTTTTTTTTTATTTAAAAAAAGTTATTCAAAAATCCAAAAAATGATCATTTTGCATTATGGGTGAAATGGGCCTCACAATTGAAGGCCTAAACTAAACCAAATCATGCCAAAGTGATTGATTTAAAGTTTCAATGTCATATACACTTCATTTTATATCAAATATTCTACCCTATATATTTTAAACTTACCAATACGAGACTTATGCAAGACAAAAAGAGAAACGCCAAAGCTTTTTTATGTGGCTCTGCTTCTTCAAAAGTAAAAAATTAAACTATTTTTATTTATTTTACAAAGCCAAAAAAAAAAACACTCTTATTAATGAATAAAGTCCACAAACACAAATATGCCATGATATCTAATACAATTTGTATAGCATAAATACACCCATACTAACACAGTACCAATGGTAAGAATTGATGCCACCCTCCTGCTCAAAACATTGCGAAATCGATTTGCAATATATCAAGAACATCTCCACAAATAAAACATATCCTCGTTAAAGTAGACTATGCCAATACTTCTGCTTGTTCGAACCATGAATACAACATGAGAAGTAGACTGATGCAGATATTATGTTATTTTATTTATTATTAATTTATATATTATATTAAAAATAAAATTTAAGAATTATATTAGTACCCAGTGCGACTCCGGTGAAGACCTTTAAACTTGAACGGCTGCCTATACCAGTTAAATGGCCAACCCAATTTTTGATTACTTTGGATTATAATGTTAGTTCTTCTGTATTGCTTTTGGCGTGTGCTATTGTTCATTTGATGTGTTGCACCTCTTTTCTTTTTTGTAGTTGGATTAGAGTACCCTTATACTCTTGTTTATGTTATAAATCTTTGCGGTTCAAAAAACAAATACCCATTGATACATGATCCTTATTATATCATGGTATTATCGTATATTTTTGAGAAGCATTATTCTTTTATTTCTTTTGTCTTCTCTTAAAATTGCTATAAATCACTTTTAAGTGTAAATTATATTATTATATTATTTATTATTATATATTATTATTATTATTATTATTAGTATTATTATCACTAAAAGAATAGAAAAGAGCCATAGGTGCAAGGGACGGATTACTAAAACAGGGAATATATTTTATTGGTTGTCAGTCAACTTGATAAAACCAAACTTTGAAAATTACACGCATGCACGCCACTGCAGACACGTGGATGCTGGGGCAGTGCTTATAGTGTGCTAATACAACAAAAAACAAAATTAAATAAATAAACGCAGCTCTCTTAACATATAATCAAAACACTGACGAAATATATGTGAGAAGAATCCCCTCAATCTTCTTTTTGCAACGTCCACGGCTTTCTTGCTTCACACTTTTCTGTTTAGATCCTACACAAAAAACAAATATATATTGATCTATCAGTTTATGTCTGATACTATAATCCCTTAACCAAATGCTATGAAAAGATTACTTAATTTACAAGAAATGGAGACTAAAATATTAACAGCAAAATAATGTTTCATTACACACAATGGAGCTTCATTTTAAATTAGGATTGTATATACTCGAAAATCATACTGATAATAAGTTAAAGAGAGAATGTGAGTGATTAGAGAAGGGAAGTTTGGTACTTATATAATAATATACATGTTGCATGAAAACTTACCATATAGTGTGATGCCAAGTATCAGCTATCTAGTAATGGTAAGGTGGAGGAGGTGATTTATAATAATAGTGTGGTGGAGGTGGGGAATGGACTGGAGGAGGAGAGTGGTACTTATAAGGCTTCTTGTATGGTGGTGGAGGAGAATGGTAAACTGGGTGAGGAATGTGAGGGGGGTAGGTGTGCACTGGTGTGGGGGAGAATGGTAAATAGGATGAGGATGAGGGTACTTGTGGACCGGTGGTGTGAGAGTGGTAAAATAGGGTGAGGATGAGGGTACTTGTGAACCGGTGGTGGTGGGAGAGTGGTAAACAGGGTGAGGATGAGGGTACTTGTGAACTGGTGGTGGTGGAGAGTGGTAACAGGGTGAGGATGAGGGTACTTGTGAACTGGTGGTGGTGGAGAGTGGTAAACAGGGTGAGGATGATAGGGTACTTGTGAACGGGTGGTGGTGGAGAGTGGTAAATAGGGTGAGGAGAGGGTACTTGTGAACGGGTGGTGGTGGAAGAGTGGTAAAATAGGGTGAGGATGAGGGTACTTGTGAATGGTGGTGGTGGAGAGTGGTAAACAGGGTGAGGGTGAGGATACTTGTGAGCAGGGGGTGTGGAGAATGGTAAACTGGGTGTGGATGAGGGTAGGTGTGAACTGGTGGTGGAGGTGATGAGTATTTTGGGGAGGTGGTGAGTAGACTGGTGGTGGTGAGTAGACTAGTGGAGGTGGTGAGTAACAACTGGTGGTGGTGAGTAGAATTGGTGATGGTGGTGGTGAGTAAACCGGTGACGGTGGTGTGTGAGTAGACTGTACTAGTGGTGGTGGTGTGGAGAGGAATAAGAATCGTGACGGTTGCTGAATTTCAGATGGTAAATTGAAAAAGAGAATGGCCTAATGCAAGAGTGAGAGAAGCAGAGGTCATTAGGGAACCCCATTTTTGTTTCTTGCAGTTGGTTTTGGTTGTGATTATGTGGAAGAATGCTGTGGCGCAACCCATTTTTATAGTTGGATTTTTAACTCTAACTATCTTGAGACCTTACCTTCTATGGAAACTTGATTTTTTATTCGTATTATTATATAAGGCTGGCCATCTTTGAATTACTTCACTCTTATTGACTTTTAGAGCAATGTGACCCTAAGTATTTTGGAACGGTTGCATAACTCAATCGTTTGGAGGGTTGAATTTGTTTTGGTAGATGCTGGCGATAATCAAATAGAGCTGTGAACATAATCAAAATAGTTAGGAATATAGAAATGTTGACACACCTTGATTTTAAGTTTGCCAAAAATGAAAAGAAAAAATATACCTTATACAGTAAAAAAAAATTAATATAGCTTAATTATTTTAAATCTGCAAAGAAATATATCTATTGATTCTAATTTCTAATATTGTATTTCAAAGTAGTAATTTTTTCTTAAAAAACAAAAAAACCTTTAAAATTTTGAATACCCAACTTCCAATACACTTTAATAATTTTTTATATATTTAGATTCTTAATAAGGACACTTGTTAGTATTTTCCTTTTTAAGACATTAGTGTATCTTAATAATCTTTCTCTAATATTAGTTAAAAACTATTTGTTATGTTCGCACTTGAATTCAAGTCAGAATTCATGTATTAGTAAGTCATACAATTTTATCCCCAATCTTTATTGAGGTTGGTGGTTTTTCTAATATTTACACAAGATTATTTCATAATCTAACTTTCACGTTACTACATCTATTTAATATTTGCGTAATTTAAATTATTATCATGATAATAATAATGTAATTTGCTAATCTACCAAAATAACAATAAAATGTTTAGAAAATTATATAAATATTGGTCTTCTACTTAATTATAAAACATTGATTGAATCATATCTTTAAGGGTTTTGGAATGTCTATCTTTTAATCAATAGAAGATATTGAATATTATTTGGTGAATGTAGTTGAATAATATACTTCTGTATCTATATATCCGACAACTTTTTTATGAAGAATATGATTTAAACTAGATGTAACTTTGTATGATTGATGTAATTAATCATTATTATACTCTACCTAAAATGGTATATTCTTTCCTACTTTTCCTTGGATATATGTGTGCAAATATGTGTTTGGACATATAAGACAATGATTTTATAAATATATAATACAATTGCATCATCTTTCTGATTTAGATCCAGGAAAGAGGAGGGATGGAAGAAATAGAGTCATCATCCTTAGAGCCATATTTTTAAACTTTTTAAAACTTTAAGTAATATAAAATTTGAGTGCCTTTACATTTGTTCTCTTTATGTTGCTCTACTTTAATTTAGTTTTTCAAACTAATCAAACACATTTTGTAAAGCAGATCAAGCAATTGTTGTGACTCTTTTTTAAGTTTCAATGACTTGCTCCAAATTTTCTATGCAGTAGTTTGTAAGTAGCTAATGCCATGATATAACTTATGATAGTAGCTTAAACTTACCTGTAATAGTAACTTAATTTTGTGTTTATATTTGTGTTTGATTTTTTTTGTTCCGTTATTTTTAGATTGCACTTTTTTCATAAGCATTATATTTAGGAGTTTGTAAATTTAGATTCACCCAAAATTTTATTTATACTAATTAGTAAGTTACACCTTTGAATGTAATTGACAAAATTTGGAGAAGAAAATTCAGCACCACCTTTATGGAATTTGCTAACATCACTTTTTAGTCTCACTAAAAATTAGGTGTTAATGGAATTTTGCTATCTTACACACATTCACTTTTAGCGGATTAAGATAACGAGTTAGATACCTTAAATTCATATTACGCTTTCTTGACAATGCATTGTTAAGATAAAACATAAACACATCATACGTGAAATAGAGTAGTATATTGTAGATAACACTTATTAAGACAATCTAATGTATTACGAGAAAAACATTACTAATTGTTATGTTGTTTATGTTAATCTTTTAAACACTAACTATTGTTATGTATTGTTTATGTTAATCTTTTAATAATGTCAATAATTTTAAGAATATTATAATAAAAAATTAAATATTTTAATAACTAATAATTGTAATTAATTGACAATATAATTTTTTAATATTAACGATATGTTAAAATAATTCACATCTATCATCTATCTATCTGTCTGCAATATATAACTCCAATCTAGTATCTTGATAAGTTTACTTTCACTTTGAACTCTTCTTCTAGGAAACCTGACATATTGAATAATTAAAAAGTATAATAAATAATATAATGGCTGGTTAGCTATCTTAATTATTTGAACTACTCATTATTTTGACATTTGTAGCAACGACCCTACACATTTGGAACGGTTGCGACCCAAAGCTTTTTGGAGCGTGAATATAGATTTGATCCAAGTTGCAGGCTGGGAACAGATAATTAAATAGCTAGGGACTGTTGAAATGTTCACGCGCCTTTATTTTTTTATTCTCCCAATGGAGCATATCTATTTATTCTATATTTCTAACGTTGAAGCTATTCTCTCAAAAATAATAAATCCTGAAATTAATACTAGTATATAATCCATAAATATATGAAATCTATTCCATTGTTAAAATATTTGGGACTAACCGGATGAAATGTTATATATTTTAAAGACTAAATGATGTTCACATATACTTTATAAGTTATTTTATTATTTGTATTATTTTCGATTATAAGTTCGACAGAAATGATACTTTGTAGACTAAATTTATTTATTTCAAAAAATTTAAATGCCCTCTCTAAACGAAGTAATTACAATTGACCAAAAAAAAATGTACCACATAAGCAAGGTAATTATATAATTTTAATTTTGACCTCAAAGTTAATATTACGTGTATAGCTTTTAAATTGAATGTTTTATTATGCATTTATCATAATAAGTTAACACTTAACAGTTATAGAAATAATGGTATATAAAAAATAAAAATATAAAGATAATGGTATAAAGTTATTATACACTATTTTTATTGTTTCAATTTTATGTACGGTAAATTTACAGTGACATTTTAATGGACAGAGGGAGTGTATACCTTTTTTTAAACGATGCATTTTCATACGTGATTCGAATCTCGCTGTGAATATATGGTTGACTTGAACTCTTGAAGTTATGCTGAATTATACGGACACCTTAAACAGAATTTTAAATTTAATTTCCGTAATATCAAATAAATATTTTGATTGTCCTGAGAATCTCTGAACAGTATTCACAATACTTTGGCATTTTAAAATAAATTAATGAAACTGGCAATGATGACTTGTGCTTCTACTTTTTGTAGCTTGTATATTCAAAATTACTAATTAACCTGTCTGTGACTATCTAAAATACGAAGGTAAACTCAAGCAACTGTCGGTGATAACATTTACACCCACTTGTGCAATTTGTAAAGTGTCTTTTAACTGTTTTCAATTGTTTTTTTATCTCTCTATCTTTATATATAAATATCTATTGAAAAGATGTCACGGTAATAAATATAAGTTTTTAAAAATATTATAAGATGTATTAGTTTTCTTTTTTACTAGCATGCAAACGATATCGACGTGCACATTTGTCTGCTTTTGTTGATAAAAATAGAAGTTACAAATTTTATACTATTATTTATAAAATCCATTATTGATTATATTATTAAAGAAATATAGTAATATAGATGTTTAAATAGAGGTAATGAAAATAAAATGTTGCATCAAAACTTAATATCCTTTTATATAACATTTAATATTTTAAAATTATTTTGATTATTTAAATTATTAAAGAAAGATAAAGTTCTAATAAAGAGTTTCAACAAAGGATAAATTGGAAAGGAAATATACTACATTTAATATTTGATAAAAAGCCTCTAATTTATGTAATATGGGTTATTGTTAATATATCATTTAGTGAAAAATAATTTTATTAAATTATATCCTAAATAGCAAATTTAAAGCTTTCAATAAAACAGATAAATTTTAACAACTACTAGATATGTGATTTTCTTAATAATATGTGTGAAGTAATACTCTTAATAAGGAACCTAGCTAATATTATTTCCCAAATTTACTTTAGACGTGCACATGATTTTAGATTAATTAATTGTTAGTACCGGTAGATAAAAAAAATTCTACGAGAAATTCACTTTAAAACGTAAATATGAAATCAGAATTATTAGTTTTTACTTTTTATTTTTATTTTTATTACAGAAATTAGTTTACTATTAGTTGAAAAATCAACGAAGTGTCTTTTAATTATTTGGTTGTTATATACATGAATGAATTATTTTGTTCTTATTTTCGAGAATTGCCATTGAATATTTATGTTAAGTTTATTTCCTCTCATCGTACTTAACACATATAACTTCCTCTAAAATAAATTATAAATAATAATAAAAAAAATAAATTATACATAAAATAATATGATTTATTTAATCTACATAATTTAATAAATAAATTAAGCTCATATATTTCACATAAAAAAATTAATTAGTAAACAGCACATTTTAATATTATTATTAAAATTGTTGATTTAATCTAACTTATTATGTTCACTTAAAAATAATGAATTTTGCTCATATTTTATTCTAACAAGTCACCTTTTGAAAAGTCAACAATATACTTTTATATATCCTTATATAATTTAATAAAAATTATGTTTTATTTGTCAAAGTTCCTGATATTATTAATAAACGTTTTCTATTTTTTTAGATTAATATAGATTAATTATTTTTTTTAAAAACATATTTTTTTACTATAATTTTTTTTAAAAAAATGTTATTAGTATTAATTCATTAATTTTTTTCGGAAAACCAAAAAGATGTAGGATACGATAAAAACAGATGTCTATCTTAAATTGGGTCTTGACTTTGGAGCATCCTAACTCAGCACAATGCATGTCGGTTCCTTGACCTCGAGTACCATTTGTACTCAAGTTTTAGTCTTAAAAATTGATTGATGAGCAAAATCGTTCGTGTTAGCGGAAAAAAGGCAAAGCATGTTGGTTGATTTTTTCGGAAAAAAAAACATACAACTCAAAAGTATATCAGTTAATTGACCTTTAATATATAATAATACTAAATTAATTAATATAACATATTGTGTGACACCTATAGTCTTGTCCACTTGCATGTGAGACAGATAGAACACAATATCACGTTCTATTATCAATATTTCTACAAATAATCACAATGGAGTAGGTGATGACTAAACCAATGCAATCTTGTTTTTGCCTCTTTCTGATTAAAAAATGGTTTTTGGCATATGCTGTATAAATATTTTAAAAAAAGAATAGATATTGAAAACGATATAAGAGTTTTATAATTAAACAACAATATTAAATATAGAAAAATGTTCCTTAAAATAAGCAGACTCTACAATCATAAACAATAGTATGAAATTCAAAAAACTAAAATTTTGAACTTTGGATTATTCCTCTTCACTATGTCTAATGTGTGTAAACTTATTGCCACTAAAAACTCTTTTAAAAAAACCATCATCAAAGTTAATAAAATCTTCAATTGGGAATCTTTTTCGTCATTTCACCAACTTTAGTTGACATCTTGATCGGATCTACTTTTGTAGCTCGACAAAATATTGAAAAAATATTTTAAGATCATGATTTGACCTATTATAATAGGGTTTTCGTGATTCTTGTATAATTTTTTTAATCTGATTTTTGTATCATTTATTATGGGTGTATGTCAATTAAAAGTTAATAAATATTTGAATTGATATATTAAGTGTGAATAAAAGAGTCTCATATCAAAAAAGAGAAATTTTAATGCCATAAAATTTTGGTATAATGCGATTTTCAATCCACTTATGTGTTAACTGTAACTATACTATGAATAATGATAATTATCTCAATCCTTCATGACTCAATAGTATCTATATATTATCAATATTTTGGTAAAAAATTATAATATATTGATTAACCAGTTTATATAGACATAATTCTTTTTTGTCTTCAAAATCATTATTAGATCATAAAACTTCTACCTTTCAACATAAAGCCGTCCATTTAAACATTGTTGCAATATAAAAGATTGTTGGTTTTATTTTAATATACTTAATCATATATTTATATTTTTGTGTTTTTGAAATTTCATATGTTCCAAATATAATTGATATTTGTTAGGACTACTTAGTATTTTTATTAATTTAGGGTAAAGAAAGGGAATTAACTTCTTATTAATAATAGCTCCTCTTTTGTACTTCAAGCTCTTATTTTTGGAATTCCATATGTTCCAAATATAATTGATATTTGTTAGGAGTACTTCATATTATTATTAATAATTTTTAATATGTTACTAATTATTATATATGATGTCATTCAATTTATTTATCTATCTAGTTCAATTTGCAATTAATGAAAACAATTATGTCATTTTCATTATTTTAGAAATACATATAATTGTATTCTTAAGTTCTAGCTCAACTGACAAATGTTGATATTTTTGATTGAACCTTTCATAGTTGTGTGAGTTAATTATAATTGTATTACCATCAGTTATAAGAAAAAAAAATACATATAAATATTTATTTCATGAGTATCACATCCCCTTTGCTAACAAGTTAACACAAATTTTAAAAGATAAAAAAAAAATTCTTACAAA
>PGWS01008658.1:0-10000 GCA_002896235.1 Cicer reticulatum
GCTCGTGGTACCTGCTGCCCACCTTTCCTCCTCTGCTTTGAGAACCGTGTGAACAGAGAGTGTGCAGAAGGGAAGGAGGTCCTCATACGGAGTCGCACACTTACTTGAGCAGTGCGGAAGACTGGGGAATGGGTTGAGTAAACTCCCCTGGGGCCGGGAAAATAACAGACGAAGCTTTACTTAGATAGGGCTTTTATTGGTTTTTTTCTTAGTGATTGGAAAGGAGGGCGCCTGGGTATGTTACAAAAAGGGAAGGCAGAGGTAGTACTTCGAATGGCGAAACGAAGGGCTAAATAGCGCCAGTGATTCTCTGAGCCGGTCTGGATTTTCAACGCCTCGGGAAACTGGTCGAGATAGATGACAGCACCCTTTTCCTCTCTTCCTTACCGGGAGGGCAATCTTCTCTTATGGCCTTCACCTCCCGCCCGGCCCGGAAATAGAACCCAGCCCCCCCTTCTGATCCATTCATTTCTGCAAGCAGGGGGGATCCAGAGCTAAGCCTCCCGTCTTTGCATAACCTAAAAAAGCGATAAGCAAATACCAAAGGTGCGCTCCGCCCGGTGAACTCAGAAAAGAAATGGTTTGCGCTTTTGGTTGATGGAGGTCGCAAAGAACGGAAGTAGGGCTCCTATTGAAAGCTTTCCTCCCTCAAGGCACCAGCCTATTTGCAATACTGTTACGTTACGCATGCTATTTCCAATACATTGAATAGTCATTGGCCTGCCTGGGGCTAGGTCACTCAAGTGGGGAGAGCCGTGTTAGGGTGACCTCATTGCACGGTTCAGAGAGCACTTGTGTATGTTGATGCAGGAACGTGATACGAAAAAGCTTGTATCTAGGGTGGATTCTTGTTCCGTCGTCGACCCCTAATCATGTTTCTACGATGGCCCAAGAACACGCTCATCTTCAGCACGTAGAAGACTTTTGAATTGCGGGTACCATTACGAGCTCAATATATACGAGTGTTATTTCCGTAAATAAGCTCGAATTTTCAAATCATTCACTTGCTTTAACTACTCATGCTATTGATGTGGGAGCATCCACTCCGTCCCTGTGGGCTTTTGAGGAGCGGGAGAAATTGTTGGAATTCTATGAAAGAGTCTCGGGAGCCAGGATGCATGCCAGTTTCATACGACCGGGTGGAGTGGCACAAGATCTGCCTCTTGGCTTATGTCGAGATATTGATTCCTTCACACAACAATTTGCTTCTCGTATCGACGAATTAGAAGAGATGTCAACCGGCAACCGTATCTGGAAACAACGATTAGTGGATATTGGTACTGTCACTGCACAGCAAGCAAAGGATTGGGGATTCAGTGGTGTAATGTTAAGAGGTCGTGCGACATGAAGACATTGATAGCAATATGGGGGGAGTTCCCATCAGGCAACAACGGTTCTGCCTGACCCTACTTAAGCATGCATATTCTGTCAGTGAAGACTTGGTGTGAAGCCTTGGAGCTTACGTTAGAAGAGCAAAAGGCCCGGGGCTAGGGTGAGCTGAGGGGGGACAGCGTAAGTGTAGCAATGTGTGTAAGCCCAGTCAAACATGACCTGTTCTAGGGCGGGCCGCCCACCTCGAATGGTGTTGGTCCTCGGCCGTGAGATTCGCCTCTGCCTCGGGGCACGTCGGAACCGCATGAGTTCACGGGGTGGAGCACCAGTCCGCCAAAATCGCATAGGTTAGTCTATTGATGGAAACATGGTAAGCTTATTTTCTCCATATGGAAGTGTGCGGCAATAAGATTGTGGGTAGAGGAAGTCTCGAAAAAGGCGAAGGGCGACTGTAGGTCACGTGACCTGCACGAGTGGTGGCTGACTGGGCTTTCCTTGATCAAAGCAGATCAGCTCGTGCCGCCTTCTTTGTTATCAAAAGAGGTCGAATCGGGCGGGCGGAAACGTTCGAAGGGAATGGTAGCCGGGTTCTCTTATTTACAACCCTTTTGATATGGATAGGCCCCCCCTATCACCTTATGTTAGGAGCGGGATCCGTCCAAAGAACGACCAGTCCTTGTGGTACGGAAGGCACGGACTTCCGCGACTCCCCGCGCCCCCAAGACTAATAAAGGAAAAAGAAAACCTAACCAGAACCACATTCCTTGTTGCGTGCGGATTACTAAGTGTTGTACTCTATTGGTCATAGTTCCCTTGCTGTTGCGGCCAGTGCTTCGTTTGCGGCGCGCGGAACCAACCCTAAAAACAAGAAAGGATGCCTCTCGGGGCATCTGAGAATGATTCGAGCCGTATGAAGGGAAACTCTCACGTACAGTTTGTCTTTGTTTTGGGGGAGGACCCGACAGGGTCCCCCCACTGACTTGGCCCAGGCCAGTAAAGTGAAGTGTGGCCTACCCATCCCAACCAGGGGTATGCTGGATTGCGCGAAGAGCAGCACCTTACGATGTTCATGACCAATCGGATCCTGACGTACCAGAATGGTACCAGAGATATCTGCTATGATCGTTACTGTATCGTATTGAAGAGATGCGACAAAGTCCTGCGATTAATTTTGCAATGTCCTAATAAATGCCTAGTGGCATGATCAAAGCCGATGATCGTAAGTTAGGTCCTCAGCACGATGTCGAATGAAACTATCATGGAATCGTGCCCGTGTGAAACCGTAGATGTCATCGCCGTTCTAACCGAGACTCAGGTTAAGCTCCGTCTCGGAACCTAGGGGTTAGGAGTAAAGCATCCCGAGGTTGGCGATCTCGTTGGGCGTGGAGAGAGAAGCATTGGAATCTCCATTTCTTTCTTCGGAGCCGTTCTTTTCCCGTCCCCCCGCCCCGGCATAGCGCTTCGCTTCCGGTTCTTCGGAAGAATCAACTGACTTCTCCTTCTTCATTGATTCTGGGGGAAAAGGAACCGCAGCCAGTTGCAAGCTAGACATCAAAGTAAGTGGCTTGATGAGGATACTAAGCTGGCACGCCGGAGTTGGCTGCTGGCACAACTGGGTGGTGCCTTACCGCACCGGCAGGCGAACGAGCGTAGCGTTCGTGGTGTGCTTCAGGATTCCAATGACTGCTGTCCAAGATCAGAACGAGCTTGCCGCGGACCACTGCGTCCATCTTTGGTGAGCTGGAGCGCAGCCTCTTATCCACTGAACTAGCTAGAAAGCTATCGCTTCGGGTCGAAGCACTAAAAGAAAAGACCGGGAAATCGCGCGGCATAAGGAACCACGGGACCCCCTACTAGTAAAGGGAAGAACGAAGTGCGCTAACGCGCACCAGCTGAAAAAGCCTAACTCCTGACCTAACTCTAACCCCTCTCCAACCAGTCGAGTGGCATTAGCCCCTCTCCCAGGCAAGAGGATGCGCGAACCTTCCAAGTCAAAGCGCGCTAGCGCGCTTTACCAAGCTTTATCTGATAGGCTCGAACGCCGTTGCTTGTTTGGCGTCGAGCGTCAACCTTAGCGCATCCGTTTTCTTGCTCCTTAGCACAAGCACTAAGTAAGCCCGTGAAGGAAAAGCCTTTTCATACATAATAATAAGGTAAGCTACATAGCTCCAACCTAGACAAGCCTTTTTTTTCCCTTTTTTAGATTGGGGTGCTGATTATCGGATCATCGTAGTAGGCTGGACCAACATCCAGCCGAGAGAGGGCAGCCTTTAGAAGCAACAAGTTGGGAAACCAATAGAACGCTTCGCGTTTTAATTATCTTCTTCGGCGCCCTAGGAGTAGCACAAAAAGAGGTATTAGCCCATTATTGACCCAATGATAAACCACTAACACCCTCCCCTCCTCGTTGGGGCTCCGCGACCTGGGAAAAGGCTCTAGCGATGGGAAAGCGGCCACTACTAAAAGCTCCACCAATAAGGTATCGAGAGGCTATCACAGGTCAGGTGCGAAGCATTACCCCCTTTTGTAAAGTACCCCTATTCCTATTTAGTTTAGGGGTTGAGCGAAGAAATGGCTGATGAACGTTCCGTCGCCACGCACCGCCCATTCACTTGCTTATCGTGGAGCTGTAAGTACACAGTCCCCCACAACTATTCAAAGTTAGTGATAGTGGGTTGAACACACAAGAGTGCTCGCCCTTTCTTTCATTTCAAGTAGGCCACTTTTTCCGGAACGCAGTCCGGATTAACCGTGACCATATAATAATTTATATATATATAAATCTTCGATGCTGTCATTCGAAATGTCCGCTTCAACCGCAGTTTAACCTCCCAAAAAGCAAAGTTGGCTTGACGAGCGCAGATGCGAGGAAGCGGGAGCAATTAACAAAAAATATCTTTCTTGTCCCTTCTACTTAAGGGCAAAGAGAAAGCGCTTTTGCTACTGAGAAAGCGAACGCGCGAAGTTCAATACTTAGCGAGCGTTAGCGAAGCTAGATTCTCATAGCGAGGCGCTTCGAGTTAGCGAAGCGCTGTAGTGCGCCGAAGCCCTATGTGCTATAATGCTGAGCCAAGGACGCTCCGCCTTATCTATATAAGCAGTCAACTGAGTTCTGAACGAATTAGCTCCTGTTAATGGCTCAATCTATAGATAGAAAGCCCTATGATGGAAACTATCACGTTAGTTTGAGAGAGAGATCGAACTATTATATTAACTAATAGGGAAGGCAGATGCAAGCTCCCTTTTCTTTCAATAGCCGCCAAATGACTACAGGATTCATCGGTCTACTCACCAATCACCATTTCGAACTTATACAGAAGGTTTCCGTACCAGCCCTTCTACCTATACCTCAGTTGAAGCACCTAAAGGAGAATTTGGTGTCTTTCTGGTCAGTAAATGGACAATCTTCCCTTACCGTCGTAAAATAAGAGCACATGGCTCTGCCCCATTCACAAGACTCGATTCTATGTCCAAGAGATCACATGCCAGCAATGTGGTCCACCATCCTGAGTACTCAAGATATTGTGTCTGGAGAGGTGGATAGATAGGACTGTAGTTGCTCGATCAGACCCTAGCTTAGTGCGAGCCAAAAACCTGATTTCTTTCTTTGCCAGGCCCCAAAAGGACTTCGCCTTGGATTTCTCCGGTCGTTTGGTCACCTCTCCCTGCGCTCCGACTCCAAGCCCCGTGCGTAAGCCTTGCTGTAAATAGGAAGACCAAAGGACCAGGTCCAAGGGTCGCTGCCTAATCCAAGTATAAAGCCGAAGTGTCCGTCTTATTCATTCAACAGGACTTGTAGTACAGGCATGCACTTTCCCTGTTCTTCCTTCGGAGTTCCCATCCTTGGTAGGGATCTCTTTCAGTTAATACCCACTTTAACTATATATTCTAAATTGCTTGAACGTGGGGGTGTTGCCCGATGGAAAGAGACTCAGATATGATTTCGGGCTATCACTACATTGATACTTTCGATCACCAGCCAGGCCTTACATCCTGAGGATGTGTCCCCAACGCTAGAGGAAGAGTTCTTGGTGGCAGAGTGCTATCAATCATGCTTGGGTTTTTTTATAGTCGAGCAGATCCTTACTTCTATCAGAGATCAGGTGACAACTGGGATGGGACTCACACATGTGTGAACCAGTCATATGAGTGGGTTGAGAGAAGTGGTGCTTTAGGCCATAAATTCGGAGTTGGCATATCAGCAGTTGGTCGAACCCATATCTGATTTCTGCCTAGTTAAGGGCTAGCAATACAGACCCAATTAAGACAGCAAGAGCCTTTTTCCGACCTTGCTGATTCTGCTATCTTCTGCATGTGGTCAAAGTTTCCGAAAACATAGTTTATTGCGATCTTACTCAAGGCTCGTCGCCAATGGCTACTCACGCCCATGTGAGCTACAAAAGTTCTCATAAAAGGTAGTCCTTAGGACTTTACCTAAGAATTAAGTATCTGGTCGCGCAGGGCTCCAGGTTCCAGCAACTCAGGAGCGATTGCCCTACCAGACGGAGAAGCCCATTATAATAACACAATATGATAAGAACATAATCGCATCCGCTCGCGTGAATATGGTAAATGATAGCATCGAATAAGATTCTGGATACGGACTGGGTCGTTTGATGGTCCTTCAGACCCAGGTGTCGATCTCGGATCGGAGCAAGTACAGCTTTCCCTGGTGTCCAGTTTCTTACTAATTGTTCTATACGCATTCATGGCATAAAACTTAAATTCGAATTGCCTCTTTGGAAGGAGATGACCTAATATAAACTTTTCCGGTGCAGTGACCCGCCGTCGCCCCTCTGAAAGTAATTCCTTCTCCTAGACTTTTAACTCTATTTCGTATTTATAATATCCCACATTTATTTTATGTTAGGATATCCCCGTTCTTGTTTGCGAAGGCTCAAAGAAGGGTGGAAGGCCGGTACTTTAGTTGCGTTGGTAAACTCCTGGGTGCGGATGAACCTCATGTGCCAAAACAAAGGGTGGATGCCCTGCCTTCCGCTTCCATCTAGTTTCATATTTGGCTGGCCCTAAACTCGATTGCCTGGTTTGAGGAGAAAGCTCCCACTACGCTCTGTAGAAGTGGACTATCTCTTGAAAACGTATTTCATATTATTTGAATATATATATATGACTGTAGAGGGTCCCGCCCATTGTCATTTCAATCTAGAGAGGGACTTTTTCACTGGCCAGTTCCATTGCCTGCTTGGTTTCCCCAAACCACTTAAAAGAACATAGCCAAGCCAATTCGGCTATCAAAGCTTTCATTCCGAGTGAGAGTTCTTTCCATCCGACACAGGAAAGCAAGTTCCCTTTCCATATTAGTTACCCGGGAGTAAGAAATCCAACACAGCTGCATTTATCATTCCAGGAATTAAGTTCTTTAAAGCAAGCAATGTTGTATCTTTCCCGGCAAGATAGGTTACTTCATATAAAGCATGTAACTTGTCAATTCCGGAGCGGAACCTTCCATCAAGGAAGGAACTCGCCCTAATGAATAAGCTGGAAAGGTTTCGTTTTCTTTTTTATCGAGATTGGGAAGGTGTGAAGTTAGACCTAGTGGAAGTTTAATCAGAGGATTTTTTTATTAGCTTTTTTTGCTTGATCGGAGGTTGGGGGCTGCTTGTTCATGAAAATGATTCTAGTTAAATGCCATATTGGGTACTACCAGCATGCGGTATCTAAGGTTGTTCGAAGATCTTCATTTACGGGAATTCAAGCCTGCCCAGAGGAGAATCGATCGACTATCACCAGCTGTCTGACCCACTAGGTCGAAGGTAGCCCAAAGACTAATCGTTAGAGATGCCTTACCAAGGTAAGGTCTCTTCGGTATGGGTACGGCTATATTATACATTCCTCTTTCGACCTTTTTTTCTTTCTGACAAAGAAAAGACAGAGGGCTAAACAAATCTTTCAACGTCCCGGCGAATAGTCTATAGTTCGTAGCTACAAATTGGTACGTTTTGTCCCTAGCTCCCCCGCTTCGCCCTAAAACGCCTTCATTTCATAGGAAAAACCTATAGGCTATGCAGGTTTAAAAATCATATATTATATAAAGTTATGCCATCTATCTACTGTAAAAGGTCCACTGGCTACTCCCTTACCGCTACTTATGGCTTTCCACCCATCCCTCCTCTTTTTTACTTATATTTATATATATAAGCAATCATAAATATCTACGCTGGACTGGATTTCTAAGCTTCAATAGAAAGTACCGCCGAGGGGGAGGTCGCAAGAGCCTTTATCTAATCGACTCATGAACCATCTCACTGGAAAGTACTCGCTACCTTAAAAAGAGCGATGCCTTATAACTCCTAACAGCTAACTCGATAGGACTTGCTTTCCTAATAAATTTCCCATTGCTTGAGCCTGCTTCATCGCCTTGACTTGATTCGGTAAGTCTATAGTAGTAAGGACTTTGCTTTGCCGGGGAGAATAGCAGGGTCAGGGCATAGTCAAGGTCGATAGCCAATCGGTAAGCAAGCTTAAGGCAAAGAAGGATATTCTAGCAGCTTTAGGCCCTTTCATACCTGAGGTAGTTTGGCATTAACGTCAGGCTGTTTGCTCTGAGTCTGAAGCCCCTCCTTCTTGAATAGGAAATGCCCCTCTGTTCTTCCATTTGTAAGTGGATTATTTATAAGATCAGGTAGTAACCCGGACCGAAGGTGCTGACTACCAGTTACCGACAAAAAAGCAATTACACCGACTTTACCGAACATTCCCGAAAGTCACTTCTTACTCAATCTAAAAAGATATATCACTCCAGGGCGAATAAGATGAGAATACCGCAGAATAAAGTTATAATGAAAATTGCGAGACTTCCTCTAGCAGACTTAGAAGCTCTGCCAATGAGCTATTCATGGACCTGTGACATACCCCACTCCGTGAAAGGTAAACCACCAAGCATTCAAAGCTTGGTGCAGACCTAACCGAATGACTCTCATATAAGGTACCGGGGATTCTTTTCTTTCGGCTCTCGTCCTTCTGGAATAAAACTCAAAGAATGCTGCCCGCTCCGTAGCCTCAAAGAGGAAGCAGCCAATCTATTCCATTACGATCCTGATCGAATCGGGATTCGGGGGCTTTTTCATACTCCTCCACGTCAGCAACGGCGCCACTAGGGTACTGATTAAAATGTGATTAGTTTGAACCTCCTTCCCCTCCACCTCTATGCAGCTGCAAGCACAGAAGCTAAGGGATTTCTACGGAGGAATGCCCGAGTTCGACAGAGGTGAAGGCTTTCATTCGAGAAGAGGAAGCATTCGGGTGGATGGAACTTACTTTACAAAGCCTATTTAGAGCGATCCCCGTAGATTAGGAAAACAGGGAAATAGAAAAGGAAGCACTGGAACCTTTAGCCGACGAGCTTTACGCCCTCGTAAACTTACGCGGAATTCTCATCAATCAAAGAAGAAACATTATGAGAGGGGAACTTGGCTTCGGAAGAAGGATTAGGCGATGACCAATGACTGGTGGAAGGCTGTTTGCCGTGGGACGAGAGTTAGCTCTGGGCTCCCTATTACACATGACCATCAGCGGCAAGGGTTAACGGAAGGAGAGCCCACCCAGGTGCAATCACAATTGTAGAGTAGGGTTGGAGCAGAGATCCTATAGAAAGAAAGACAAAGCCCGAGGCTGATCCAGACGCGTACCTAGGCGGCGCAGGCGTTATCGGGAATTGAGACAACCCGAAGAGGGACCGTTCGCCATAATATTTTTACGTATATCAACAAAGAGATGCGTAAAAAGCTTTTCTCAGGCGTCCCGTCCCGTCTCTCGGTTTCGTGTTGGACAGCACGAATACGCTGGATCAGGTGCCCTAGCCGATCAAAAGTCTGATTTGATGAAATCCTTCGAAGACAGACTATTCAGCCCGAACAACAACAACAAACTGCGCAGAGAGCTGGGAGAAATGCGGGGGTCCAGGTAAGACGACCCAAGGAGATAACCGACGGCCTGCCTCAGGAAAGCTGCTGGTTATATAGAGTGATTGAAACCAGTTAGAGCCGGGGTGAGGAATTCTCCTCCTTCCCCACCTTTAGCCCTTTCCACACCCAACGCCCTCCATTACATAAAGCATTCTTGACATCCAGCGGATACATAGGCTATTTTATAGCGGCAGCAATAAGGGTTCGAACTGAACTTTGCTACTGGTGCTAAGGGTTCCTCATAATAAAGCCCATACTCTTGAGTGAGCCCTGAGCCACCAAAGGCGAACGAAATAACGTATATCGATAGATAGATATCGCTACTGAAGCAACTGTACAAAAACTTGTCCGGTGATCCGACGGTGCCGAGTAGAAGGGCTCTCGCCCAACGGGGATATTCTTTAGGTGTTCCATGAGAGGGGCCATATTGGGGTTCGATTCCCCTCCCTTTGCGGCATTCCCCCGGTAAAATAAAACAATTTAGCCCGATGTCTCTTTTTGCATTCCTTCAATGGATCATCACCAGCTTCCCCATTCCTTGTTTAGTTCTTGCCTCCGTTTTGACGGCGCTATTCATAATGAATAGTGTAATGAACCATATCCATCTCTACCACATGTTAATTAATTTGGTGGAGAAGGATAAAAACTTTGAATGGACGTGGACCTGGCTGTATATGCCTCAAGGTTAAACCGCGTGAATAGAGTTTCTTTTTTTCTATGGTCCGAAGATCGCTCAGAATCCG
>PGWS01008658.1:15000-17093 GCA_002896235.1 Cicer reticulatum
GTAAACAACAATGTCGAATCAGGCCGCCCCTTGCCTTGAAAGAATTCACAGGCGGCCACCATAAAAAATTCAATCAATAAGGGGAGATCTGCTGCTTACTGCTCACGGAAACATCCGACCTATACTATAGTCAAGTCGTCCGCCTATCTTTCTGATCTCTCTTCCTTCTATTTATCAGATTTTTGGCTTTGACCAATTCAAGGTGAAAAAAAATGGGGTTGGCTAAAGCTAAAAAAGGGGAAGAGAGGATAGCTTTGGGGTACGCTCACTTCTGCATTTTTTTTTAGGTTATCGAGATTATCAATCGCTCTTTTTAGTGGGGAGGAATAGTGCGTGAATGGCGGTTCTCAGACGAGGGAATCGTTCCTCTCTAAAAAAAAGATAGGCTAGAATGAATGCTTCTATCGATAGAGCTTTCACGTCTGCATATAGAATAGTTTTTTTGCCTTTCCATTCCATTCCGTTCTTACTATATCATGGGCAGTTGGGTTGGAATCCGTGTGATGGTTCGAGAGTAAAATATTCTTCGCATCCATCTTCGGCCTTGTGTTAGAAATGTCCCGCGGGACTGAGTTAGTGGTCGAGTCGTTTTTGGTAATTGACACCCGTCGCATTAGTTTCAATTCATATGTTACCATTCATAGTGAAGTAGCCCTCTTTTTGATGTCTTAGTGCCTTATTCTATCTATCAAAGTCCTTCTTTGTCTATAGCTCGGGTCAGTCCCCCGTGGTCTGCTTTGATTTTCTCGAACAGTGCCGGCCCGCATCAGGGACTCTCGTGCGAGCCATACAACGTTCCCAGGCAGGAACTGCTCCTTTCCTTGAGCTCCCTATTTAGTTCCTCCCATCCCAGGCGTTGATCTCGAAACGGCCCTCCAGCATGTCCTCATATCGCGTCCGTCACCACAGCAGCGCATCCCCAGATAGATACTTGCCATTGTGACTTGGTCGTAAAAAGGGGCACAAACAGAAAGTACTATTCCATATCCCAAAAGTCTTCGATCCTTAGCATCTCGGGTGCCAACGAATGCCTTTGGTTTCGCTTGATTCGAACCATCTCCGTCGAGCCACTGCTTACGGCCTTTTGTAGTATGGGGACCTCGCCCCTATTCTCTAAAGCTTGCCACCCCGTGGAAGGTCACACAAGAAGGCTATTCGACCGACAAAACTTAGGAATTAGTGCGTGCTGAAAAATGGACTTTTCTTTCTATTCTAAGTGAAGGGCTGGAGAAAGAATCTTGCATCTATCTCGAGTTGCTCCCTTGAGCGATCTATCCCTGGTTTTGTGACGTCGAGTTTGCTCTATTCTCTTAGCTCGGGCTCCTATCAAGCTTAGCTTCGCGCATGATAATGATAGCGGCATTCTTTTTTTTGTTTTGGGGAAGGAAGTCGCTCGCTAGTGCACTGCACCTCACCCAAGGTTCACGTCGCTAGGTCAATTCATGCTTCGACGCACTCCCGCCTCGTGTTTTCGACAGAGTGTTGTGCCATACTTCGATAATTACACGGTTCGGAGGAACTCTAACTCATTGGGGTTAAAACTCCTTCTTCCAATCCCGTAGAGAGGCCCGGAAGAATTGATTGAGAATAACAAGACGATTGACCAATTGAATCATCTTAAATTAAAGACATCATGCCCTAGACGCGAAGGTGAGTAAGAGAGCCGGGTGAATTCTGCGAAGATAGAAGAGCGGACTTCTGAGGAGACTGGAAGCCTATAAATAATAGGAATGGCAAACTGGAACCTCATCCTTCAAAGGTTTGGTGTATATGTGTCCTATTCGTAACGACCCCGACCTTGCGTCAGGGAAAGTGGGAAAAAGCCTAAGACTCTACGGGCTAGCCGGGCCTAAAGGAGCTTATAAAATTCCACCTGTTTGTTTCGGAGATTTATTGAACAAGCCTTCTAAGGCGAAGAAGAATCATCGAACTAATGGACTTACCGCTCGCTCCCAACCAACAAGCAGTTAGCCTTCTTTTCCAAGGAAGAAAAATGTGGATGACTGGACATCAGCAATAACAGGAGCCGAGCTTTCACAAAAACATACATCTCATTTTAGGGGTACTAAAATCAACGTGTCAATCATCCCTAC
>PGWS01008667.1:0-12533 GCA_002896235.1 Cicer reticulatum
GAAGATGAATAAGACGATAAAACTTACTATTCTTTTTTTGTCAAAAACTAATAAAATGGTTAATTTGACTAACATATTATTAAAGGAGCAAAATAGAATGAAAAATAATTAAGAACTAAAGTAAAATCATAAAATAAGTTAAGAAACTAAATAACTAATTTAACCTTAAAAAAATAAAAATGTAAAAGGGAGAGGGAGTATTGGCGTGAAAATGGAAGGCAAGACACTTTTAGACATGTGATAGTATTAGAAAGGAATGAACCAATACATTTTTTGTTTTAAGATGGATGAACCAAAAACATCTTCAAATAAAAATACTTGCATGAAGGTTGAGTCTCCCGGTAACTTTACTATCTTCCTAATCCGATTATTTCTTTGGCCCAAAACAACAACTCAAAAAAATTAAATTTAACCTAATAATTTTATCAATAAAAACCAACTAAGCAAGACAACTAATTATCACTATGGGTCACACACAAAAATAAATAAATAAAATAAATCAACTTCTAACATCAATTTTCGGTGAATTTTTTTTAAATTAAATAAATAAAATAAAAGAACAATAAATATAATAACAATAATCATGCAAAGAATCATAAATAACTAGGTCAAAATAATAAATACAAAATATGTTTATAATCATAGTTATATAAATATAAAGGGTTTTACAATTTAATTTAATTTCTTTTAACAAAAAAAAAAATTATTCATTAAATAATAAATCCAGTCAACTTCTAACAAAGACACATATATGTGTACAAGAAAGACAAATATTTATACTATTTGAAGTCCCGTTACAATAAAACCTAGTTGATAGTTAGTAGTTTCCAGTTGTTAAGTTAATAGAAGTGTTTGTTAAAATTAGTATTTTTATTCGTATAAAGTGTAAAATGAAATATTCTTAATTTAATATATAAATTTATCAAGTTAATTTGCTAATTTTTAATAAATAATTAATTAAAAAATTATTTTTTATTTTTAATTTAAAAGTTATCATCGATGTAGTTTTATTATTGTATTGTATGCTTATTTATTTATTTTAATGTAAAAACATAAATTATTGTTGTACTTTATAAATGATTAATTATTTTAAATTGTTAGATTGTTATGAATAATTATTATGAAAAGACTCTTGATTTGTTAATCTAATATATTTTTTTTTATTTATCCATACAGGTTATTTATTGTAAATTATAAGAAATAAATATTTTAAATTGTTTCCTTTTAAATATTATTCACTGGTTGTGCTACAACAGTTAGTTAGATGTCGCGAATACAAAAGATTGTTGTGTTATCCACAATAGAGGTTGAGTAAGTAGCAGTAACAGAAGCTAACAAAGAGATAATATGGCTTCAAGGATTATTAACAGAGTTGAGTTTCATCCAAGAGCAAATTGTTTTGTATAGGGACAATCAGAGCGCAATACATCTGGTAAAGAATTCAGCATTTTATTCAAGAACAAAGTACATTGATCTTCGTTATCACTTCATCAGATCTCTGCTTGAGGATGAGGTGTTGCCATTGAAGGAAGTAGGAATCCAATAGACATGTTGACAAAAGTAGTAACCATCGACAAACTGAAGTTGTGCTCAACTTCAGTTGGCCTGCTAGAGTAATAGACCAGAGAAGGATGTTGCATGATCAAGGTGTGAAGACCGATTAAAATCAATCTTCAAGTGGGAGATTGTCAAAGTCAAGATAAGACTTAGTTACTAAGTAAACTTAGTAACCAAGTAAGATTGCTTAGCCAAGAAGCAAGTTTCTTAACCATGAAGGAAGTTGCTTAGCCATGAAATAATTTGCCCATTAAGAATCTTGCTCATGAAGCAAGAGATCTAAACCACCTATAAATAGAGGTTGATGGATGAAGAGTGAATTTCATTCCAACTTGAAGAAAATCCAAACATTGAGAGAATCCAAGAGAGCTAGAAAGATTTTTAGGAGTGACATTCTTGGGTGTAATTGAGTTTTGGATAGTGAGAGATTGTGAGTGTTTGTAAATATTTTGTGTAAATTTCTTTTTTTCAATATAAAGGTCTGCAGCAGCCCGAAGACGTAGGCATATCTAACCGAACTTCGTTATCAATTTTGTGTGTTATTATTCTATATTTTTACTTTCACTTTAATCTCACCGCGGTAAATTTTGTGTAGTTTCCTAACATGACAAAAATTGTGGAGATAATGTGTGCAAAAGAAAGTTAAATTTCGATATCAAGATGTTGTGGAGATCATTAGAGATGGCGGGCCATAGCTAGAAAGGAATGCAACTGAGGCGAAAAAAACAACACATCATGATCTCAAGAAGAAACATGGCAAATCCTTGCTCTTAATACATCAATATGTAGATTCTAAAGTCTTTGAAATATTTTCAATTTTGAAAATGCGAAAAGTGCATGAGATATATTAAATGAATCGTACTCTAGTTATGACAAGCTCAAGAAAGTGAAGTTGCAAACTCTTATAAGGCAATATGTATTATTGGAGATGATTGAATTTGAATTGGTGTCTTAGTACTTTACTCTAATTGAAATTATGACAAATCAAAAGAAAAAGTGTGGTTAAGTAATTAGTTATTTGGTGATAATAGAGAAGGTGATGAGAACATTGACATCAAGTATGATCATGTTGTGGTATCCTTAGGAGAATCTAAAAACCTTGTTGATCTGAAGATTTCGTAGCTACAAGGATCACTTGAAGCTCATTAGCTACAAATCAAATAAAGAAGTTTAGAAAAGGCCACTTCAAGCATAAATCTTAAAGAAGGTGAATGATAAAGGAAAGTACAAGAAACATAAAGGGAAAATGTAAGAATTAAAAGGAAAATGAATCTATTGATAAAAATGTTTCTAATAATCATGGTGAAGGCATGAGCAAGAAAAGTGGTGGTGGATACAAGAGGAATAAGAAGAAGAAGTTCCATAAGAAGAATTTACAATGCTATAATTGTAAAATATTTGGACGTTTTGTTGATGAGTGTCAAACCTATAAGGATTCCAAAGATGATAATAGTGAAGTTCAATTTGCTTCAGCAAATGACTCAAATTAAGATGAAATCTTGTTGATGGCTATCACAACTGTTGATAGTGATAAACCAAATTTGCAGTATCTTGATATAGGACGTTCCAATCACATGGAAAAGAAAAAGAAATAGTTCCTCCAACTTGATGTATTAGTGAAGAAAAAGATCAACTTTACAAACAATAGTGATTTGGGATTTGATGGGATTAGCAAGGTTGTTGTACAAAGGAAGGATATACATGAACTATGATTAATGACGCGTTGTATATGTCAAACATGAAAAACAATCTGATTATTCTTGGTCAATTGTTTGAAAAAAAGTATTCAATGAATATGGAGAATAAAGAGCTAAAATTGTTTGATAAAATTGTAATGTTAACCTTGATTGCTCCTTTGTACCACAACATACCTTAAAAGTAGGGATCCATCTACTCGATCAACTATGTTTAGCCTCAACCATCTTATATTATAATTGGATTTGAATATATATGGACATTTGAATTTTAAAAGTCTAAGCAAGCTGAGTGTTAAGAATATGGTCTTCCCCACATCAAGATGCCAAAGTAAATTGTGTCTGGAATGATGTGCATCCAAACAACCAAGGAAGGCATTCAAGTTTGACACTCCAGTGAAGTCTAAACATAAGTTGGAGATGATCCACTCAAATGTGTGTGATCCATTTGAAGAAAAATCTCTAGGACGTAATAACTATTGTGTCTTTTATTGAACATTTACTATATATATGTGGATTTATTTGATAGACAAGAAGAGTGAACTGTTCAATTTTGTTTTAAGAAATTTAAAATAAGTGTGGAAAACGAAGCAACTGCTACATTAAATTGTTGAAAACATATGGTGGTGTGGAGTACACTTTCATATATTTCGCTAAATTTTGTGAACATGAAGGAATAAAACACGAGGTCATTGCCTTATATCCACCACAACACAATGACTTTGTTGACATTTTTTTAGGTACTTAATTTTGTATCGAATTAAGATAAATACATAGTTTTGGATTGTTATAAGATGATGTACTGAAAAAGATTCTAAGAGACAAGGGATAAAAACCTAGATTTTGTTAAGATAAAGAACTTAATTAAGAGTGTACCATATAAGTGTTTATATATAAATTATTTTTATAACAAAAGATAAAATAAAATCTAAAAAACAACTTTTAGACAAGGGGTATAAGGTTGTCTTGGTCAATGGCGTAGGAGAGCTAGGGCGTAGATTGATATAGATGTCGCATATTGGATCTCCACCCTCAACAAAATACTAACAATGTTAGCGATACTAATTACTAAGAATAATCGTTGCAAAATAATAAAAAAAAAACAACTTATAGACATGCATATGTCATAAATTGTTTTCATAAGTTCTCCCAAATAGTTTCATAAATACTTATGTCGATAGATAAGCTCAAATAAGTCAATCATATTTATATCCATGTAAATAATCGAACTTCTCACCTTAAAAGTTGTATTTATAAAAACATTCCAATATAAAAAACTTAATGTAAATTTATATCATATATATCTCATTATAAATCACCAAATATTAGGTCTTGTTGTGTTGCGTTCCATTGTGAGTTGAATGAAGTGAAGACAAACTCATCATCAATATTGCAAGCTTTTAAGGTAATATTCAAAAATTAATTGGTTTAAGTTACCTATATCATAATAATGTTAAGGAAATGAATACAATGAGTTTGTGTTTTCCATTCATTTGGTGAAAACTAAAAGTTGATTATCTACTATTAGAACAATTGTCGTAATATGTTTATTCCTTTTGTTCAACTTCATAGTTGACCATTGGGAAGTAGAATGTGCTTAAGAGGTTTAAATGGATTGACGAAAGAACCACCATGATTGAAGATTGAAAATGAGCTAAAGTTATTCATATTCATCATTTGAATAATAATTCATATCTTAAGAGATCATAAGTTGTTATTAGAGAAAAAAAGAGTTTTGGAGTCATGGAATAGTCCTAAATCTATTTTGTCGATTTAAACATTTTGATATAAAAATTCTATTGCATAACTAAGGAGATCAAGAACATGATAAGGTAGAAGATAATATTCGAGTGTGAATTGCTCATATTGTTATTCGAATTTGCTTTGGAAGTTGATTCTAAAATATCCAATATTATTATATATCTTTTTCTCCTAAGCATCACAAATTTTGTCATATTGATAGATTAAACAAAATTCTTTTGGAGAAAATTTTAATTACTATTGTTATTACGATTTTGTACACTTGCCAAAATCTTGTCAAAATTTTGGTTTGGGGATTGATTATTAATATTAATCAGTAAGATACAATAGTATACTTGTCCTGGTTTGTGTCTGTAAGGTAAAAATATGTGTGAATTCCTTTTTTATCTTGAAATTGAAAGTCAACTAAAGTAAATAGAGAGTTGGCCAAATTAGCAAAACAAGCTGAAAAAAGGGGGATGGCATCAACTTATTTTATTTTCAACAACTCATATCAATGATGTTAGTAATTAATATTATTAATATTATTAATATTATTAGTATTTTATTAAGGAGGATAATTAAACTCTCTTTCTCATTTTACTCTCTAACTCCCTCACCTCATTAATCAAACTAACTTTATATTCTCTCGTAAGTATATGCCTTTTAACTGGAGTGATCACTCCCTTAATAAAGAATATGCACCATAATAGTTTACTAACTATATATAATATATATTATATATATATTATATATATATATATATATATAATATTATATATATATATATTATATATATATATATATATATTATATATTATATTATATATATATATATATATATATATATATATATAATATTATATATATATATATATATATATATGTGTGTGTGTGTGTTTTATTAGCATTATGATATTATTGAATTATGCTTATTATGCACCCTACACTTTTACTTAGACCCACACTTATGAGTGAAACCCTATACCCGGGTCTGAGTAAAACTTAAGTTTAGTTAGATGTTTAGTTGTAATCATTTTGGATGTACATCCTATTTGGTTATTGCAAAAAATAATTGTCCTAGATGTGCACATTTAAATACCTACATTTTAGATGTACTTCTATTTGTAGTGATGTTTCGATACAAGTACCTACTCAGAGACCAATAACTTTAGAATTATAGAACCCCACCCATGAAAGAGTTCAGAATTAAGAGACTTATAGACTTTCAATTTTCTCTAATTTTGGATAGAATGCATTTAAGTAATGTCATAGGTCTTCTTGCTTTAAATGGTAGATTTTTTTCCACCATTAACGTAAACATACCTATTATTTTTCTTGTTGCTTCCATCAAATAGCTTTCATCCTTAATGGAAAAGTTAATATTTTTATTTTACCATAGTCATCCTTCATGATTAAAAATTATTGGTGATAGAAAGTTTATGAAATTAGGCCAATGGTAAGAATAGGTGTGTGAATGAAAAGGAAATACCTTATATGTAGGTCACATTTTTATTTTATATTGTAAACTAATTTTATACTAATTTTTATTTGAGTGTTGTGAGTTTGCTAACATATTTATTTATTTTACAATTTGAATCAATAATTATAGTTTCTTTTATAAAAAAAAAACTTTGGTAATAAAAATAAAATCGTTTCTTCCTTAAAGAGAGAGAAATGAAAAACAGAAACAAAGGAGGAAGAGGAATTTTTTATTCTCTCTTAATTGTTTTCCAACACATCAACACAACAATGATTTGTAGTAGTTCAATTTGTAAACTCCAATTTAAAATGATATTAAATTGGTAAGGGGGAGAGAGAGAAATTATTCCACTTTAATTGTATTTAAGGACAAAATGAAAATAGAGAACTAATTGTAGTTTCTCTAAGATATTTTTATTTGGAAATGCTAACAAGTGTTTGGGGATTAATTGAGCCTTTGAACAATTTAAAAAGGAAATAAAATGTTGGGATGTGTGTAGTTAATGTCTTGAATTTTCAAAAAGTTATAGTTTTTAAATAAAGATAGTTTTCTTTTATTTTTGTTTATTTTTTAACAAGGGTTCTTGGACACTTATTAACATAATTTCTATTTCTTGAAAATTGGATGATCAATACAAACCATTTAGTCCAATTTTTTTTTTAATAACATTTTAATAGCTTTAACCAAAGTTGTTTCAAATATTTTATTTGATTCATTTGATATTTAAATATTTTTGGCTTAATTGCAGTTTTGATCCCTCTATTGTAGCTGAATTGCGAAAGTAGTCCCTCCATTTTGTTTCTCCCCAATTTTGGTCCCTCAAACAGAATTTTAGTCCAAAATTTGATGAAATTTCATTTTTTAAAGCTGCACTACACCATTTATGATTATATATTTTAGGTACAATTGTTGCAAATGAGATTTTGAGGCATGGTGTGACTTAAATAAATGTAAAAAAAAATGAAATTTCATCAAGTTTTGAATTAAAATTCTGTTTGAGGGACCAAAACTGGAGAGAAACAAAATGGGGGGATTACTTTCGCGATTCAGCTAAAATAGGGGGACTAAAACTGCAATTAAGCCAATATTTTTGTATTTCTTTCTCCTTTACTTAGAGATTATGATTTTACGTATAAAGTGAGATATATTTATTTCTTAAAAAATTGTGATTTTTAAAATTAATAATTTTTTTTTGAAATGATAAGATTAAGAAACTTGCAAACTGTGATTCTTAACTAATTGATGAAAATACAACTTTATAAACTTGTAGAAAATATGTGTTTGGAAAAAGAATGAATTTGAAGTTTTTTTTATTTTTTTGAGGTTGAAAGGTTATGAAATTGTATTTGTAAGTTATGAATTTGAAATTCATAGATTTGATTAATTTTATAGATTTGATTAATTTTATGGGTTTAAAGATGAGTGAGACGATAAGACTTACCATTTTTTTGGGTCAAAATCTAATAAAATGATTAATTTGACTAACATATAGTTAAATGAGCAAAATAAAATGAAAAATAATTAAGAACTAAAGTACAACCAGAAAAATATGTTAAGAAACTAAATAACTAATTTTACCTTAAAAAAATGAAAATGTAAAAGGGAAAGGAGTATTGGAGTGAAAATGGAAGGCAAGACATGTGATAGTATTAGAAAGGAATGAACCAATACATTTTTTGTTTTAAGATGGATGGACCAAAAACTTCTTCAAATGAGAATACTTGCATGAATTACTATCTCCTAGTCTAATTATATCTTTGGCCGAAAACAACAACCCAAATTTTTTTATAATTTAATTTAAGCTAATAATTTTATCAACAAAAACCAATTAAGCAAGACAACTAATTATCACTATGGGTCACACACAAAAATAAATAAATAAAATAAACAACTTCTAATACATTAATTTCATGATTTTCTAAATTAATAAATAAATAAAATAGACAATAAAATATATAACAAATAATCATGTAAGAAATGATAATCTAGGCCAAAATAATTAAATACAAATCATGTTTATAATCATTTAAATAATATAAAGGTTTACAATCACTACGCCAAAAATAGGATTTTATAGCACGTTTTTTACGGCGCTTGCTAAATACAAGCGCTGTTGTAAATATATTTTAAAAATAACGGAGCATATAACAGCGCTTTTTTGACAAGCGTCGTGGAAAAAGCGCTGTTGTAGGGTCATATAGCGTTTGCGCATAATTTTTACAAGGCTTTTACAGCTCTTTTACACAAGCGCTGTATAATGAAGCGCCTTCACATAATGTTTTACAGCGCTTTTTGGACAAGCGTTGTAAAAGACATGCGCTTTCAAATAATTAAATGACCTATTACAGCGCTTTTTTTACAAGCGCTATAAAAGACATGCGCTTTCAAATAAATAAATGACCTATTAGAGCGTTTTTGTTACAAGCGTTGTAAAAGGTCACATAATTGAAGGACCTATTTGAGCGCTTATTCTACAAATGGGTTGTAAAATCATTCACTCATTTACTTTAAATAAAAATCACTTACCTTAAATAAATAAAAACCAATTTAAAACAAATTTATGAACTCTCATCACCTCTACTCTGGGAACCCTCATCTCCTCTACGTACTGTGCGACCATCTACTGCTCCTCCTTTAAAAAAATTGGATACATTGTCTCAGGTATTTATTAATTTGTTGTGACGAAAACTAATAAGTTGTTACATAATAAATCATATAAAATCTTTTCTTTTTTGAAATTTGTTGATATGTTTTGAAATCTTTTCTGTTGTGAAATTGTTACATAATGGTTGATGTTATCAGTAGCTTATTATTTTTGTAACTGCATTTATATAGATCATACAATATGGACCGGAAATGGATGTCTGCCAATCGATTGTCAAAAGAGTATGAAAATGGAGTGAAGGAGTTTGTTGAGTTTGCAGTGAAGAATGCAAAAGATCCAAATAGAGTCGTTTGTCCTTGTTTAAAATGTTGTTTTGGAAAACGCGTTAGAGAAGATGAATTGGAAGGACATTAGTATGGAATGGAATTGATCAAAGCTATACATGTTGGATAAGACATGGTGAGAAAAAAAAGGAAACATTAATTTTGAGAATGGTTCGACATATGCTTCAACTGACTTCGATACAGATACATATGAGCCAGACCGAGTTGCGGAGATTGCAAAAACAGTTGAAGAAGATCTTCGGGATTGTCCTAAAATGTTTGAGAGTTTGTTGAGTGATGCAGAGAAACCATTATATAATGGTTGTACTAAATTCACAAGACTGTCAGTGATATTAAAGTTGTACAACTTTAAAGCGAGTAATGGATGGTCTGATAAAAGCTTCACATAATTATTAACACTCTTAAAAGATATGTTTCCAAATGATAATGAACTTCACAGTCAAACCTACGAGGAAAAACGGATTTTGTGCTCTATTGGCATGAGTTACGAAAGGATTCATGCGGGTTCTAACGATTGCATTTTATTTCGAAACGAATATGAATTACTTAAGGCGTGTCCGAAATGCAATGTCTCTCGATATAAGAAGAAATAATCTACTCCAGCAAAAGTCGTGTGATATTTTCCTATAATACCAAGATTTAGGCGCATGAATCGCAGTGAAGAAGATTCAAAACACTTGACATGGCATGCATATGAAAGAATTAGAGATGGAAAGTTTCGACTCCCTGTAGATTCCCCACAATGGGCAAAAATTGATCACGAGTATCCTGAATTCGGGATAAAGTCAAGAAATCTAAGACTTGCACTTTCTACTGATGGAATGAATCCACATGGTCTTCAAAGCATCTCACACAACACGTGACCTGTGATTTTGTTGATTTATAACCTACCTCCATGGTTATGTATGAAGCGTAAGTTTATGATGTTGTCTCTGTTAATTTCTGGACCCAAACAACCAGGGAATGATATCGACATATACTTGACTCCTTTAATTGAAGATTTAAAAATTATGTGGGAGACAATTGTGGAAGTTTATGATGGGTATAGAAAATAATATTTCAATTTGAGGGCTATGTTGTTCGACACAATTAATGATTTTCCAACATATGGTAATTTATTAGGATATAGCATTAAAGGTCAGTGTGCATGTCCTATATGTGAAGAGAGTACAGATTGGATGCGGTTGAAACATTGTAAGAAGAATGTATTTCTTGGGCATCGTAGATTTTTACCTTATAGTCATCAGTACCGTGGGTGGAGAAATGCATTCAATGGAAAATCAGAGGAAGGTAAAGCTCCTTTAGCATCGACTGGATATCAAATACTTGAAAAAGTACAAGGTTTGACCAATAAATTTGGCAAACCTTTTGCGGGATAGCTGGTTAAAACTGGGTGGAAGAAAAAGTCAATTTTCTTTGAATTTCCATATTGGAAGTCATTGTATATAAGACATTTCCTCGATGTGATGCATATTGAAAAAAATGTATTTGATAGTGTTATTGGAAGGAGAATAATGACTATATCAAGGACAAAATAGGAGCAGACACAATTGTATGTTCTACACAATGATGAAGATGTTCAACCGTATGTTACAATACACATGGATCAGTTATCTCGTTTGAACATGAATAGGAATCAAAATTGGATAACTCGAGAGCACAATCGAAGTTTTATAACATGGTTAAAAAATCACATAAAGTCAAAATTTGATATAGACCCCGGATCAATTTCATAGAGATTGAGGTGGCTAGCAAATGGTCCGAGCTTACATGTCTTTTCTTACACTGGTTATGTTATTAACGGCTACACATTTTATACTAAAGAACAAGATGATCAGACCACTATGCAAAATAGCGGAGTCACTCTCGTAGCTGAAGCGATGCATGTCTCAAGTGCAAAAGACAAAAACCCAATATATGCAAATCTATCATATTTTGGGGTTATCGAGCGCATATGGGAGTTAGACTACACAATGTTTCGTGTTCCCATATTTGGTTGCAATTGGGTCGATAATAATAATGGCGTTCGGATTGATGAGTCAGGATTCTTGCTTGTCGATTTTAATAGGGTGGGATACAAAGACGAGCCTTTTATTTTAGCGTCGCAAGCTCAACAAGTGTTTTATGTCACTGATCCTGCTGATGATAAATGGTCTGTTGTCCTATCGACCAATAAAATAAATGATGATAACAATAATGATGAAGATGTTGGTAATGATCTTTTATTTGCAACATCACAACCACATGAAATTGATTCAACTGATGATGGTTTATATCTTAGAGATGATCATGGTGAGGGAATTTGGATTAATCCATCGTTTCATATCGTTAATGGACAAACAAATGTGAATCCCACCAGGAAAAGAAGAAGGGCATCTTAATGTACATGTTTAATTGTTTTATATAAGCCATGTAATCTGAACTGAGTTCATGTAATTTAATTGTTTGATCTACCAGAATTGAGCATTTTAGTATTTAGCTTGAACTGTATTTGATTTTCTGCTTATATTTAGCTTGATCTTAGTGTTTTATACTAAGTTCATGTAATTTAATGTACGTTTGACCTGCCATAACTGATTTTCTGCTTATATTGAACTTGAAAACTTTATTTTAGTACTGGGAACTAAAATTGTTTGTTTAAACATGTTTAATTGTTTATTTGTTTAATAATAAACTTCATGTAATAATAAACTTTATTTTAATAATAAACTTCATGTAATTTATTTGTTTAAACATGTTTAATTGTTTTATATAAGCAACCACGTATTTGATTTTCTGCATATATTTAGCTTGATCTTAGTGTTTTATACTAAGTTCATGTAATTTAATATAAACTAGTAATTTACATGAACTGAACTGAAAAAAAAAATCCAAATATAGGTAATTTACATGAACTAAACTGAATATAAACTAAGAGTCAAGTTAAACTAAAAGGCCTCTTTGTTTTCTTATGTTACATAAACTAGATTTGTTTTATACCAAGTTAAAAGGTTCTTTTAAAAAAACAGTCATATAACATAAGAAAACAAAGAGGCCTTTTAGAGCGCTTATTTGAAAAAGCGTTGTAAAAAGCCTTTAAAAAAACAGCCATATAACATAAGAAAACAAAG
>PGWS01008669.1:0-15845 GCA_002896235.1 Cicer reticulatum
GTTCTGTAAGCACAGAGTGATTCGTGGTTCACCCTTGAACTTTTGTTTGTAAATCCCATGCACAATTCACTTTGTGGACACTCAGAATATTGACATGAATATAACTTCTCAAAATCAAAATCAACATCTAAATCAAACTCACTCTTTCTCTTCTCATTACTTCCACATTCTACCAACTCATTCAAAACATGTATACTACTACTACTACTAGAGCTTTCACCTTGGTTTTTTCCATCATCGTCTTCTGATATCTTAAGACACTTATTAGTGAGTTGAATCAAAGCTTCTTCTTGGTTCATAACTTTACACCAAGTTGCACTATCTTTTGCTGTCATCTTATCTTGCAAAGTCTTGGATTGAGTCACCAACTTTCTAACTTTATCTACATTAGGAGACAAGTGTTTGATAATTGCAGCCAAGACAGAAACTTTCCAAGCCTTTTTCAAATCATGAGGCTTTTTATAAGGTGGTGGGCCATGTTCTTGTGCCAAAAGACCTTGTTGTCCCCACCATTGTCTGTCCATTAGTACCGACCAAGGAGGAGCTAAACCTCTTTCAAGAGGAAATCTTCTTTGTGCTGAGGAACACAATGTTGCATTAGAGCTGAAAAGAAGAGACTAAAGTAGTATCTTGCAAGTCATAAAGAAGATGCCATATTGAAATTGGATTCTAATTCTAATAACTCATGATTTCTTCAAGGATGGTAAGTTTGAAACTGCAGCTGGTCATTTGGCTGAATTTGGACTATGTACTTATCCACCATTCACGTAAGCTTTCTGAATGAGTGAACCTGTTACGGCTTACCCTATTTTCAGGGACTGATGCCATAGACGAAACCTTTAGCTTTACATTATGTCATGATCTTCAATATGTACGTGAGGAATGAACTCTTCGTTGCTCTTGACATCTTTTCCTTCTTGATGCTTCATCTTTTGCTTGTTGGTTTTTCTTCTTTTTCCTTTTCCTTTAGTTTCTGTAGTAGGATTTGTCCTCCACATGCGCTTCTTAGTTGATCATTAGTCAATTTCTTCTTCTTCTTCTTGATCGAAGGGATCGATTCTTCAGTTATCTTCACCATGATATCTGTGAATTCTTCTCTGCAGAGGTGTTTTAATAGTACTTAAGATAGAATGCAATGAGATTTTTAATTAATGAATATGTATGTATATATAGAGTTGCATGGAAGGTACTGGAATGGCGGTGGTAAAAAGTAATGATCCTTATTACTATATACGAGGAAACTGATAAAGCTATGAATTCATGCAATAAATTTACTAAGGAGGATGATGAGGACAAAGGTAAGGCATTACCAAAGGTTGTTGTGTTGCAAACTTACAATGTTGTACGGTCAATGTCCTAAGGAAATAAGTGTTACTGAGTGACACGTGTTAATGCGTGGAATGAAAGCTAGCATCTCTATACTAGTGTTTATTAAATGTAATTTATAATCATTATTTTATTGTGATACAAAAAAATACTCTACATACGCTTCAATATGGTTGAATATTTTTTTGCAATAATATTGATGTCATATGGTTATGGTTAAGAATTACGCTCATAGACCAATACTTATGAAAGAACATTGTTTATTCAATATCTTAAATGAATTTAAATATCTTAAAGATTAGTCTTTGTTTTCGTTGAGAGGATATATTCTTGGACAATAAAAAAATTCTCACAAGTCACATGATATTGTATTAATATGAGAGTCCGTGAGTCTATAAATAACAGAAAAATATTTACTCTTGAAACATCTATTGAACAATCATGACCCCATATAAGCATTCAAAAGCAAACACCATGCTTAAAAAAATTCTAATCGGGTAGAAGGATAAGTGTTTAGCAATAAAGCCATTAGTCCTTCTTTTTCATGGTTGGATGTGCTAGTTCAACTGTATTTGGTATATGATCAATTGTGTAAACTATTTATTGATCTAATTAATAAAAACAAATTAAAATATTATTTTTTATCTAAACTAACATTTTTAAAATTTGGTGATTTTAGTTTATAATTTAAAAAAATTGTTTTTTTAATCTTTTAGTTATAGTCTCTTTAATAAATTATCTCCCCTATGATTTTGATTAGGTCGACATTGACGTGATTTTTTTTCTTATAATTACGTGAATTTATTTTAAAATAATTATCAACTCAATTTTTTTAAAATAATATTTCCTACTCATTTTTTTTTTAAAATTGTCAACTCATTTATGTTTTAACTATTTTCGACTCATTTTTTGAAGTTTTTTTTAACAAAAAAGAAAAATTATTAGTTCTGATTATTAAATAAAATAAGAGAGTCAAAAGTGTATTTTTACGTTTTAAAAAATTATTGTAATTCTTTGTATATCTTTATTTTTTTTCAAAAGTGTACAAAGAATCACAATAATTTTTAAAAAGGTAAAAATACAATGTTGACAATCTTATGTTATTTTGAGTTTATTTTAATTAATAATTAGAATCAGATTTTTTTTTTAATAATTCAAAAAAGAATAGCAAGGAGTTTTATTTTATTTTAAAAAATAAGTTGACAATTTAAAAAGAAATCTAACTCTAGTAATCATAATAAATAAATAATTATAAAGACGTCAGCATTACTCAAGTTAAAATCAAATAGACTGTTCATTTTATAAGAGTAAAAAATACAGAGATTAATATTATAATTTAGAAAATTTAAAATTATCAATTTTTTAAATTTAAAGGTGGAAAATTATATATTTAACCTAAAAACAAACTTATCATAATACAATGCATCTTCACTTATGTACCACAGAATAACCTCTAAAAGACGTTTGTAATTATAATTCCTTTCCTTCCTTTTAAAAATATAATAATTTATTGTATATTTCACTTTATTATTTATAAAAAACATAGTTAAGTGTCTATTTTATTAAAAAATGACTAAATGTTTTTGTGTGTCGAATATTCAATGATTATTTTTTTATTTTCAAAAAACAAATTAATAATATTAATTTGAGTTTAATGTTTAAACATAACTACTAAATATCAATAAATTGAAAAAGATATTATATTATGAATAATTTTATTATCAATGAATGTTTATAATTAAAAAAGAAGAAATATTAATATGAGTTATATTTTACTAATATTTCTTCTTTTTGAGACTCACTTGTGATCACACACGCATAATTATAATTATTACATGTAAAATTGTGACAATACAATACTACAAAAAATTTGATTTAATGAATTTGTTGGTGATACCAATATAGAAATATAACATTGAAAATTTTGTTTTTTTTTTTTCAATACAAGATTTCCCCTTTTGATTATTTAACGAGTACCCTTTGTTAATATGTCATATTTTCATTGAAAAATGATAACAACAACCCTTAAAATACTTGTTAGTCATCAAATATAAAAAATGTAACATTGAAAGTGTACATTTAACTTTATAAAAGTTCAAATTTGTTTTTTTACAACACAAAATATCTTGATTCCTTAACAAAATCCTTAAAATAATTATTAGTATGACCATTTTTTATTAGATTAGGATCCAAAAGAGTGTATATAAGGATTGCATTTGCAGCCAAAGAGTAGCCTTGACAATTGTGTCGTTGCCACTTTGCCGTGAATTTTACAACTTTTTCTTAATTACTTTTTTTTGTCTTCTCCTGAAACGAGGTTCTAACCCCTTGGATTGATAGTGTCCTCTCACTTATAAATTTTTTTACCAAACAAATAAAAGTGTTGGACGTGTTAGATTTTTGTTGTTTAATTCTAAAAGAAAGTGATATCACATTATTTTCCTAACCTAACTTAATATATTATGGTACTGATTTAAACATATATAAAAATTAAATACATTAACCCGACTGCTGGTATACATTAATTAACTAACTCACTAAATAATCATTAAATATCTCACAGTTAATTTTATATTAGATTAAATTAATATAGATTCTAAACTTTTGAAACCAAGTCTCATATTAGTTTAGGAACACACCATATAAATTTATATTTTATTCATAAAAAGTGGATATTATAATAGTAGAAAATAGTGTTGAAAATAAAGTGTTACAAACTTTATTCTAATTTAATCTTAGAAGAAAAAGAAACATAAGGGCAGTAATATTTCCAGAGATGGAGTCGTTACCGTCCTTCTCTTAAACTTTTTTTCCAACTACCGTCGTTTACATTTTTTGTCTACAAATTTATAATTATTAATAGCCATAATTTTCTAATTTAATTTAATTTATGAATTTTATATTAACGTATTTTAAAATATATTTAAATATTATTTTTAATTAATTAAAAAATAATCAAAACTGTTAATTTTTAAATTAAAAAGATAATTTAATAAATTGGTGAAAATAAAAATAAATAAACTGTATTAAAACATCTATAACAAAATAAAATACAAATAAAACTCATATACTTTATCATTTATTTGCTTACATGAGGAAACAAATAGACTACTAATCTTAAAAAAAAAAAAAAAATTTTTTACTCTATATTTATTTAACATTTATAAAAATTATATTTTACGTCAACTGATTAAGTATATAAGAATTAAAAGCTACACAAATTTTTCAAGGAAAATTGATAATGGGCAAACTTTAAAAACTTATTGAGTACATTTAATAATAAAATAATTAAATACTTTTTAGAAAAATGTGTATATCGAAAAAATATAATTTAAGTTTTTCAAAATATATAAATATTTAAAAAATGTGCAGTTTTAAATTTATCTAATATATAATATTTGTTGTTTTTGATAAAAGATAAAATTAAATTTATGTGGCAACACATTAACAATGCTACTTATTTTTTTAAATAATAATCGCGAAATAGCTTCCTCATTAGAAATTTTTTTGTTATCGTAAGTAATATGAGTAAAAATTTTCTTAAATAGAACATACCAATGATATCCAACTAATATGCGTCCAACATAAAATAAGGAGGTGGTTCTAAACATATATCAAATAATAGATATTAACTCCACATTTTTGCAACATATATATTTATATATCAATGTTTAATGATAAGTAAATAAAAAGATTATAAAGAAAAACATCATATTTTAATTTTTTCATAAAACACCAAATGTAGTTGATAAATAAATTAGTTGAATATATAATTAATTTTTTTACAAAATCTATTTGACCTACTTATAGTTTTCTCAAACTATACAATTATCTTCTTAAAAATTTAGGATTAAATATACTTTTAGTTTTTCATAAAATTTAAAATTATAATTAGTTCTATACAAAATTAATTTTTTTTAATAAAATTTCAAACTTTTTAATTTCATATATTCTTATTTTAAATACCTTTTAATAAAACACTTTTCATGCAAAATGCAAAATAAAATATTGTCATAGATTCTTTAATTTACGAAAGTATATTAGTATTTATATATTTTTTTAACAACTTTAAGGTTGTTTTAAGTTAGACGTCGGTTTATGTTAATCCTTTTAAGTTTTTTAATATTTTTTTAATTTAATTTTAAAATTTTATTAATGTTTGCATTGGTTAATAATTTATTTCATTTTTAAAGATTAATTATTCAATAACAATTCATTGAAACACATCTTATAGATCTAGAACTGTATTACAATAATACTGTAATATAGGTCACCTCATGAATAATTCAGAATAAATAATTATCGAACTTTAACAAACAATTTTAATATTTCTTCTTCTACATTTTAGATATAATATATAATCCCTAAATATTAATAATAAATATCAAATGCCATCTATCATTGTTATTAACTTTATCACTTATATTAAAATAACTTAACAAAGATCAACTAATACTATTATTTTGAAGAGACACGATGAGAATACAAACAAATTTCTTTCGAGATGACATGACAAATATTTCACAAAATATTTTATTAAATTATAAATAAAAAGAATGGTAGCATAGAAATACAAACATTTTTATTACACTACAAAAAAAAATTTATTGCATGTTTAATTCTTGATATGAAATACGACACAAAACAATATTTTAGAATGAATTGTGAGTATTTTGGACAAATACTTGTAATATAGTACAATATTGGTAGACGGCACACTAAAAAATTAAATGATTTTAAATATATTAAACATGATATTATTGTCTATTTAAATATGTGTTTAAGAAGCTTGTGTCTACAAAGTTGTTTCGTAAAATATGCAAATGACTTTCTTCTTCCTCAACAGTACCGGTAGTACTTTATGGTCAGTGGAATGAAATGAGAAAAATGTAAAAAGTGAGACACACAAAACGAGGTTCACATGAGTATAGCAATAACTGTTACTGTTCCAATATTTTTATGTTAATTCTCGTAGCCGTCACGTTTTTTGGTTTCTTTTCACCATCCCCTGTTCCTTGCCAATCCTCATTTGCTCACTCTCTCATGCAAACCCATCAAATTTATGCTTCAAAAACATAACCACACTGATACACTTTCAGGTTTCTCTTTATGCCTTCGATTTGATACTCCTTACCTAACCCTTCATTACACCATCCTATCTTCCTTTGTACTTACCCTTTCCCAATAAGGCCTCATGTCCTTTTCCCTACCACATATTTTTTCGGGTAACCCTCTTTCAATTTTCACACTCCCTGCTTCACCATGCAACTTCGGTTCCCTTTTTATTTTGTTTTTCTCTGTCTCAAACTTACAGTTCAATTTTTAATCAAGTTGGTCTTGTTCTTTCACAACCCATCAAACTTTTATAACATTTTTATTTTATTTTTCTTCATTGGGTTTGTTTAAGTGCTATAAAAAGGAGTTTTTTCTATGAATGTGTGCAATTGAAAATTTGAAAAAATGGGTTTTTCAAACTCAGAGCTGAAAAGAATGAAGCCTTGAGTTTTGTGTAAGGAAAAGAAGATCATTAAGGTACTATGATTCTCGATATGATTTAGCGCTGCACATGTTTCTTACATCAACTCTTAGAAATGTTGTGGTATAAGCTTTAAGAGATATGTGAGGCTGAGGTATTGGTAGAGTCTTCTCTTATCAAATTTCTGAAAAACCCGTCTCAAACTAGTTTACCTTCCTCCATCATCACCATTAAATGTTGCTGAGGTTAGAGTTTCAGATTCACCTTTGCACAACGAAAGTCCTCTTTCACAATCTGTTCCTTCTCTTAGTTAGCATGAGATCAGGTGGTAATGCTTCTGTCACTGTTACAATTGATCCTTGTGGCTGGTAACAACTATTTGGATGATGAATCAACCCTGTGTTTCCTCCTCCGACCTCCACCTGAGTTAGGTGCATCTTGGGATTTCTTTGATCCTGGAGAGGATAGTGAGAGTTTTCAGGTTTGTAGTGCATGTGGGGTGAGTCCAGAGATTGCAGAGATGAAGAAAAGGGTGAAAGGTTTGGATAGAAAACTCAGCAATGCTGCTGCAATGGGAAATGAGCTATAGTAGTAGTTTCTTATGTACAATGTTTTGATCATTTAGTTGTTTCAAGTGATGTTGAAGTTGTAAACAATTGGTTGGAGGGGAAATGTGAGAGTGGGACAAGTTAGAGGCACCAGCGTACTATGATGGTGATTTGGAAGATCAAGTTCAAAGAAGGAGAAGAGATATGGCTGGGAATAATGCTGTGCACAGAAGCAGAAGGATCTCTTTCAGAGTTCATCACTCATAGCAGCTTAAAGAATTTTTTGTCTAGCATAAGGATATTGAGCATCCGGTTCATTCGGCTCAGAATCTGGTAGGGAGGTTTCAAGGCTGTTAGAGCAAATAGAATAAGGTTGGATTTTCTGAGGCAAAAGGTAATTAATTCTTTTATAATAAATCAGATACGAACTTTCATGAGTGTTGTACTAGTAATAGTAGAAACAATGTAATTGGTTAGTCTCTATTTTTCCGTAGAATCTAAGTACTAAATCTTATTCAGACTTTTGATAGGGAATCGTCGAGTGGATTGATCACGGCTATCCAGAACATGTTTGTTGCCGCAGAAAGGCTTCACCTTTTTCCAGGGTAAGTTGCAGCCTAATTCTGTATACAGTAAAACTGAATTGTAAAATTTAGCAGCTGAATGCATGGGTTTAGCCTTAATACATTGTGAATCTTAGCTTTAACTGTTTCATTTTAATGCTATACTTGAAATATGAATATGGACTAATTTGTCACTCTTTTATGAGAACCTGTACATAAAAATTATATAGTGGGATAAAGGACAGCATCTTTTCGATCATCCTCGTCTAGGAAACCCTTTGGCTTCAAAATCAAAGGGAGATTATTTGATGACAGTGGAAGTGACTTCGTTGAAGAATCTGCATGATTGCTGGAAGCCATTCATCACGCCCTTGACAGACTGTATGCGTGGAGCGAAAACTCTATGATGAGTTTAGGTATTACTACGTAACCAAAAGGGATCAGTTTGAAACATGAAATATTTAAATTTAAAGAATTTCTAACTGGATGAAGCTGGCAGCTGCATGATATCTGAATACCAATGTATGATATGAAAATATCTGCCATTTATGGCTATAGTAGTTACTGCATAGAAATCTATATTGCCAATTATGTTCTAATATGGTTGGTGTCAAATGTTAGAGTAGCGTGATGACTACAAGTGACTTAAATAATAATGTAGCTATCCATTGCCATCCAAAAAATTTCGTTCTTCTGCTTCATAGGTGTAGGCTTTGCTTGTAAGATGTATTGCATCCCAAATTTCATGTTTCTATAGTTACTAGATTAGATCAATTTGGTGACCTCCTATTGTGGACTCATTGTAGCGCTAGTGAATCCATCAGGAAGGACTGATGATCGAAAATGTCACCAGCTTAGCCCATCAATTTGCAAAAGACCAAGGACTCAGCATTGATCCAAGCACCAGGGCGACTGTGAAGGATCTGCATATCGCGAATAAGAGTGGCTATTTATTCCGTCGATTCGATATCTAAAGAATTGAAAAAAATGAGGGATGAAGAGCCTGTGTCCACAACTTCTGAAATTAACAGAGCGGGTATGCAAAGATTTCTACCATTTTCTATTATATATTATTTTGAACTTACTACTACTGATTTAGATCTATATGCTACTTAAAGCTATAATAACTACTACTAATTTATCGAACTAATTGGCGATGCAGATTGGTCAGGATGTGGAAGGCTATGCTTGAATGTCATCATGCACAGTACATTACACTCTCTTTGGCATATCATTCAAGGAACACAACAGGACCTTGCAAGGAGATGCACGCAGAGAAATAATGACTCATCTGCTAGAAAGAATTGGAATTATTTGGTCTGATTTTGCAAACTGGATTAACAGTCTCACCTTGTAATGTGGAAGCTCTCAACGGCTGGCTGCAACACTGCATACTTCAACCAAGGGAGCGTTGAGGACAGAAGACCATTCTCTCCCTCGCGAGCTCTGGCTCGCCTATATTTGTTCTCTGTCGTGATTGGTGTGCTGGGATCAAGCATTTACTTCCGAAGAACTAGTGCCATGCAATCAGAAAACTTTTTGTCTGCATCTTTCACTGTCCTGATGGAGCACAAAATGATGATCTTCTCAAGAAACAGAATCAACTCATGCAAGCACACCAGAAAACGAGATCAAAACTAATGAAGACACATGGAGCTGAGTCTGCTAATTTGTGTGTGTCATGCAACGTTTTAACAACAAGGTAATCGACTGACCAAATTTCGGAAGCGTCGTTGAGATGTACGAAGATATCAGGCAAAAAAGTGAAGCGGCTCGAACTGGTATATATAATTGCAAAACTAGCAAGGGCTGAAAAATGTTAAATTCTCAACTATAGAAAAACACCCCTAAACAGAAAACTGTAAACACATATGATTCCTTGATCTTTGCACTTGTTTGAAAAAGAATTTGTAAGATGAAAATCGGTGAAGTAATCTGTTAATGATCGTCGATGTGGGCAAGTGTTAATTGATTAAATCTTAAAAGACTTACTCATCAAGGATAAGTAGTATCATAATTAGAGAAATTAATAGACTTTTCCCGTAGTTTCTGTATCTTGGCTGATTATGCTAAAAAGTGATTAAAATCATTATTAAGTTATGTAAGAGGAGCTTTAGAAGTTTAGGAAATATAAGGCCTTTTCTCATTCACACTTTAACAAATGTGTAGTTTACGAGATGAATTGGCACCGCCATGATCAAAGTAACTACCACAGGGCAAGAGAAGTTCAGGATAATTTAAGGGGAAAAAGTTATTTTGAATATGAAATTGGTTAGTATAGTACGATTTTTCCTATGTCTAACAAGTCTCTCTTTAACAGAATCATTTTTTATTAAGTTAAATAATCAATATGAAAGAGAACGACTGAAATGTATAACAAAAAGTCATAACAAATTTAAAATGCCACTTTGGAACGAGTGAAAATTCTGTCCATGTAACATGCCTAGCCTAAGCAACAGTGAAATGATTGTCCATGTAGAACTGTAGTTACTACTTCACTGGTTGTTTTGGGACAGTGAAACTGTTAGATTGTCCTAGCCAAGGTCAATTGGTTAGGAATCATAACAAGAAGGATTTAATACTGTCTGTTAGGTTTATTTATTAGATGAATTATTGCAAATGAAAAGACGAATATAATTGATGCAAACGAATTATTGTAACAGTAATTTATAGGGATTTTAGAAGTTCAGGAGCTATAGGGGACTCTATTCACAATTTTTTAAAAAAAAATGAGTAGCTTAAGTTTGAATAGCACTCCAATATAAAGCTTCTTATGATCGCGAGTCTGGCTTTCGCTTAATCAGCGTTGGAAATAGAAAGCAATAGAAAATCCAAAACAGAAAAGCATAAACATGGATTTTGATTATTTGCAGTTGTTGATCACACATTTACATAATTAACTTCGGTGGCAGTTTGATCAAAATCGAACTGTCTATTTATATTTATAGAAAAACCAACATTTGCATTCAAATATTGCCCGTCAGAACTCGATCCGTGTAAATATGTGAAATTGCATATTGCAGGCAATCAGTGTATAGAAATAACAATTCTGTCCCTGTAACCATTATATGCCTAAACTAAGCAAAAGTTTCCAATCAATACAATGTAATAGGACGCCTCTTCATATATTCCTAATGAAAAAGAAAAATACTGAATGCATATCTTGAAGCTAGTGTTTTTCATATTCAACCAATAAACACATCATATTTGATATTTCAATTTGTAGGTATATCAGCTTATTTGAACAGTGAATTGTGAGCTGTGTTATAGGTTTCTTTGGTCAGTTGCAACCACTATATATTATACTCCAATCTCAACAATTAACTAACATCATTATTCATATTAATTCCTAAAAGTACATATTCATACTTTAGGGCCCTTATTTTATTCGAATCCCACATATTGTGTATACTGAGAGTAAGCTCCTGATTGCTTGGCAATAGGTGCTCGTGTTACATGATCCGGAAGATCGAACGCATCAACAAGTTCCTTTGCAATATTCCTCACTTGGAAACTTAGATACTCCGTTAGTTTGTGGATTGCCTGTGAAATGCAAAAAACATCATTCAGCAGTATTTAAGATTATAATGTTGACAAGAGTAAGGTCTACATCCCAAATCTCAGATTAAAACTAGTGTTTTTGTTGCAGCTTATGAAAGGTTAAAAAGTGATTGCCAACAAAAAGAATTTCACTTAATCTCAAATTCATGTATTCGCTTCTTTGTTCGCATAGGTTAGTAAACAATGTATAAATTATGAGAAAAGATAAAGCTGTAATAATTTGGTTTTCAAAGTAAAATGTGTATGTACCCTGCTTTGTGGGAGCCACATAGTCACATTGCGGTAGTTCCAATGGTCATTCCATATGTCGATCCAGCGCATTACGCAAATTCACATACAAGCTTGAGGAGCAGCTTGAGAGCTTGGCATCAGGACAGTGATGCATAGGCTGATTCAGCCAAGTAAATATGATGCGAGCATATCTTAGCAGATAACAGGAGATACTGACAATTCAACATATACTAGGAACTAGAAGCAGCCTCTGCACGCTCAATGAATTTAAGTGTCGAGAACAACTGACTCAATATAGATTCTGCAAGTGTCAATAGATGATATATTTAGCTATTCATCTATTCCATGCACAAATGTCCGCCCAAGATGACTTTGCGAGTGCCTCGTCAGAAGTCGTACAGCAACACCTTTGAAGTAATCTAGATGTTTCCGAAGTACTGCAAAATTCAAAATCAAAATAATGTTATATGTGTGTCAGCACATAATATATAAATCCAAGTTTAAGGAATCAAGAAAAACTCACTCTGAAATAGTCATCCAAGTTGAGAATTAGTAATCATCGTAGATGGTCTTCGCACCTTCCAACACTAAGCACTGTACCGGATGTGGCTGCGACAGCAATAAGTATCATGTGAGTTCTCTCAGTAGTTCCATGCTGCATGTCCATGTGCGCCTCCTTTGAACTTTCTCGGTATTGGTTTGCAAGAAGATCGGCCTGGCAACCTTCATTTTAAAGGAAATCAAAACCTATTACTTACCTCACTGAAATAAAAGGAATACAAGAACCAAACACACTAAAATGCAACATTCTAAAGTTGTTAAATTTCAGCTTCCATCAAACAAAGAGATGCCAAATAGGGCCAAACAATTGGCAGCTATCCTCTATTGCTCTAGTTATTTGACTAAACGTTCACAATGATTTGTTCATTATTCTCCACAGTCTACACTGAGGTATAAATAGTAGAACAATGCAAAAACTCTATAGTTGATTCAATAGTACTAGGAACAAGCACATACAAGTCACAAGTCATAAATAATAGCTGAATTCTGATATAATCACCACTCAGATGTACATATCAACAGTGTTGGGTCTATAAAAGTCTCTATATGAAACATGAGCGGGAGATATAATGTGGAACTTGACAATAGACCTGTTGGCGATAGAGAGCGACTGTGTTTTCTACCTTCAAATGTCTATATGGAATATCTCATGTCTCATCGATTCATGTTCCTCGAAAGCTAACCCAACACCAGATTCTACAGCGAGCATATACCATGGCGTCCAGCGTCAGCTGCTTCGCTCTACAGATGCTGAGTGACTTTGAGGTATCTCACGATGCTTACATGAGCCTTTAGACCTCCGAGAGCGAGTGGCATGGACACTGCAACTACTTCTTCATCATGAGACTTCTCATTTGTGCGTATTTCTTCCACTAAATTTGTAGTGGCAAAATTGAATGGCATAAGTGACAGCCAGCATGGGCCATAAGCTATTATGCTGCATGTGACCTGGTAGTCAAGTAGTGACTTCAGGTTGGTTGAAGTCGGAATTGGCTGACTGAGTAGGAGTAAGAATATCTTATGGCAATAGATTCTTATTGTGGCGTAAAATCTTGAGGACACTCTACAGATAGTAATATGAAAGGCATACCTACCACCAACAAAGTTGCATCTTCGACGACCAAAACCGCTTATTCACACGAAGGAGGGCTACTGGTGTACTTGTCACGTCACTAGCAGAGAGATCATCCAGAACGGTCTTAGAATGGTTGTCTCAGGAGGAAATCTCACAGAGCGGAATCCAGAGCTCCATTCTTCACACACCATTAAGAGCCAATACTTTATGACCACAATCATCGCATATCTCACATTCCGGGCGAGGTTGTTGATGTGATCTTCATATCCTTCACTTGAACTCATGAAAGCATGATACACACCATATCAGAATCTCGTCTTTTGTGTCATAATAGGATAACTTACAACTGGCAAAAACAGTGGCAAACTGCATGCACGCGCGCAGCACTTACCCAATACCACATTTGATGGCACCCATCATTTGGTGGGTAACTTGGAATTAGTGTCAAATGACACAATTCCCATCTGGTGATCGTGAATCAACTACAGGTGGCAACAGTTGAAGGCCCTCACATTTCGAACCTCTTTATGGACAAAGAGAATTCCTGTTACAAGCAGTATTAGAGAGCGTACCGTCCTCGACATGGTTTCGAAACACTTAATTAGCGCTTATTGAATAAGATCCCATTTGGATAGATTATGAATATATAATTAAACGTTGTTAATCATATAAGTGATTATGTGTAAGCTATATTTCTGTACCAATAGATAAACTACACGGTACTAAACTACCGGTTTTAAGCTATTTCTGTACCAATAGATTAATTGAAACGTGTTCAATTCATAAGCTCTCGCCAAACAATCCCAAAAAGTCAATAGATAAGCTCAAAAAAGTCAATTCAATCATGTCCTAAATACTTATTGCCCTTGACGTTTAAATATAAGTTGTTTCTATATATCAAAGAGAAAACTAGATTAAGTTGTTTTCATTTAAGTTGTAAATTATTCATTTTCATAAACTAAAACTATTTAGAGATGGCCTTATTGAAAAAGCTTAAATATATATCATATGAACATCTCATAATCTATTTTCGGAGGTTAACCTAAAACACTTGTACAAGCTCAAGCCAAAATAAAGTTCTTTCAATCGCAAGTAAGTTCGCAAACTTTATAAGCAAGGAACAATAAAAAAAAAAAAAGAAGCAGGAAAGGAAATTACCATGGTGAAGCTCAGTCATAGCAAAACCACAGGGTACTCCAAATTGTCAATACCATCAAAGTAACTTATCCTTTATGCTTCTGCGTCCCCAAATTTAAGAACCAGAACCACCCCAAAGACTACATAGAGGTGAAACCATTCATCAAAAAACAAAACCAAAAAATTAAAAAACAATTTGACATTACCCCAAGAAAGAAAAGTGTATGAAAGTACCTATATTGAACACCCATTTTAATTCCAAGTGACATATTCAAACACTACCAGCAGCTTCAACAATAGCGAAATACTTAATCGGATCATGAACTACAAAATGAAGTGGTTTTAATTCCAGCTTCTTTAACAATACGCCAAAAGCTGATTCATACATAATTGACGATGATTATCTTTTGGAAATCTCAAACTGGGGTGTTGAAGGTGAGAGGATTAGCGTTGAAGTATTCGAGAAAACTTTTGTCTTGTATATCTCTGTGTTTTCCTCTCATGTAACCTGAAAGAGAAATTCGCGTCTACCGATCCAGCTTCCCACGACTCACGTTTCCATCTCCACTTGGTTCCATGTGTTACTCACGAGGATGAGGATTAGGGTTTTAGGTGAAGGATTAGTCTCTCTCGATTCTTCTCTCTTGCTGCTTGCGGATTTCTGACTTGCGTTGAATTTGATTTTGATGTAACCTATGTATTGCATTTATTTGTGATTATCCTTTATATAATTAAGGAAATTAGGAGTAACAAGTTGAAAAAAAATACTTTCAATTTATCACAATATGATGATCATATTGGAATGTGGCTATGGTTTTTTATTTTATTTATTCAGCTATGGTAAGTTGTTGGTGTGGCGAAACGGCCGTGTAATATTCCGGCATCTTGAGATGATAACTATGACGTGGCTTTTTTAAGGAATAAATTAATGAGTCGTGGTGGCGGCGCTAACGGGAGTATATTAACCCTTCGTCCGACGCGCCTTCCGACGTGTTCCCTTTCCGGCTATCCATTAAAACCAAATCTACTAAACTATTCATAAAGAGAAACTGTTGCCATAACTTATTACAATTACTAATCTGCTTGTCCATTTAATTCTATATGAGATTCTTCAAACTGAATTAGTTTAATTTTTTAATTTGCAATCTCAAAACCATTATTGGCTGTATTCGATTTACTATAAAAAATTTGGACAAGTGAAATATCTTTATTGCATTAAAGTTAATCTTGATATTAATTTAGATCTACTACCAAAATAGCAAACAAATCAAATCACCTTTTGTTTATTTATCTTTGATAAGCCATTCCATAACTCTCGTTGTGCTTAATTTGTAAAAAATGGAGTTTGCGATTTTATTTAGTGGTTG
>PGWS01008694.1:0-13364 GCA_002896235.1 Cicer reticulatum
GCGAAGGCGGCACCACAACTCCTACTCCTTACTTCAAGTTAAAAAATCAATTAATTACACCTTCACAATAATTTATTTGTAATTTACTACTAGTTACACCAACAAAAGAAAGGCCACTAACATTAATATATAACCAATAATTTGATTGAAGAAATATAAAACTATTTCACATTTAGATGCTCTCGACTACTCTAACTCTACACACCAATTCCCAACAATTAGAACACTTGAAACACGAACAATTTAATATTTACATAATCATATACACATTCAAATAATTGATCCAAAAATTAGCACCAAGATTTTACGTTCATCTCATAACTCAAACGATGATTCTAAAAATGAAACATATTCTCATAGAGGTCTAACTGCTCCAAATTGATCACAATTAAATTTTCTTTTGAATTAACCATCACTTTAAAGTTACAACAAATGGAAGCATATATCGATTTTCCAAGTAGAAGATAAGATAAATAATTATTTACTAGAAGATACAACACATTACCAAACCAAATTGAATCACGTAGTGCAAAAACCACTTTCAAGGTTACACATCATTCTAAAAATTGATTTCTTGACTTAAATTATTATTAAAAAAATATCACTAACCATTTAGCACCCAAAAGAAATAAGTGAGAATTCCAAATTTTCCTTTAAATTATTTTTCAATAATTCAAGTCTAAATAAAACAACTAAGATAAATCATGTTTCTAAATACAATACAAATAAAATAAATCACAGATATTTTTAAAATCAATAAGATTTCTAAAAATTCATCCGTACTTTAATCATCAAAGACACATTTCTAAATAGTTAATCACTGTAAAAATTATTATTTTCAACTCATATTTTGAAATAAAACTTAAACTATATATATAGATAGATAGGAAATTTTACAATTAATTAACACTTCTAAAATAGTTCCAATTTATTTTCTTATTTTATCAAACTTAAAAAAAATTGTATATTTATTTACATTAAAGTAGTGCACATGACACAAAACATAAGACATATGATAATGATAATGAATTACACTAATTCATAAATCTACAAAATAGTAGCCTCCTGTCACACTAACTACTCAACATGCTTAGATACATCCCTCAATTTCTATCAAGCCACAAAATTGGTCCAAAACAAAACACATCATCAATTTTAAAGATTTTGGAGTTTTGTTCTAATCTTAAAAATTGAGTCTCAATTAAAAATTGCAATAAAAAAAAATTGATAAAATAAATTTTAGTTTCTATACGCATACCAATTTCCATGATGCACTCTACACATATCAATCTACATGATGCACTCTACACATATCAATCTACATGATGCACTCTACACATACCAATCTAATGCATACCATTTTTTTAGGTTAATTAATAAAAAAAAATAATTCTACTTGTAAAATACATCAATTATAGAATCCAAAATTTAGATAACTTTTCAAAAAGAATTTCACTGTCGAGAAGATTTTTAAAAACTTTTTTTTTCCTTCTCTTTCTCAATTAGTAGACATTTTATCATTAGTACTATTGTAAATCACTGAAGAGTTCTTAAAATCTAAAACTCTAACATTGAGTCAAACTCTAATGAGTTCATAATATCAAAATCAGAAAATCAATTATTTCAAATAAATATTCCAACACCCTCACGATTCAATATTCACACCAGCCCCCTAAACCAACATAACAACAACTATTTTCAATTTTCTAAAAAAAACAAGACATAGTAAAACATACAGTAAATTTTAACCTGTTTTAAACATTAAATAAAATCAGTAGCATAGAATTATTGTTATTTTATAAATCAATAAATATTCAACTCAATTTAATTTCTTTAAAATAATCAAGAGTAACTCAAACAAAAGTTATTTTCATCATATAAAATACGTAAACCTTAACTCCTTCAAAATGTCATTTTTAAAAAATTCTAAGTTCTACCAACCTCTAATATTCAAGAATTAATATTGCTAATAATATGAATTTCATACTATCTAAATCATGACGAAAATTCTAAATTATTTTCAAAACCAATATCAAAACTCTACTCATCTAGATACAACCATCAACACTTTCAAGTGATTTAAAATTAACATTCACGATTTAAAAATCGATTTTTTTTCTTAACACAAGCAAATATAAAATAAAAATAAGAATTTTTTTTTTAGTCAAAATTAAAACTTTAAACGTAAGAGACATATTTCCTATCTAACTCAAAGTTTAGAACGAAACATCTTTTTTTCTCTAAATTGAGTTTCAACAAAATAATAATAATTTGTACCTAGTAAAAGTCAATACTTAAATTTTTAAACATATAATTCATACAAAAATCAATGTTTCAATCAATTACTTATTAGATCAAACACTTTAAACAGATACATATCAAAACTAATTATTTTAAATTGATTAAGGTGAAATATACAACTGGTCAATCAAAATTATTATTTCCAACTATTCATATAAAACAAGAGTGCAAAAATCATAGTTAGGTAGGAAAGCAATAAGCAACAAGTAACTAATATAATCTTGTCAACAAATAAAATTAACTCAAATCTTAACAAGTAATTTTATGGTTTATTTACTCACTTAAGTAGGAATTTAGGATCCATAACACAATCAAAGTAAACAATTAATAAACAGTTAATTAGTAATATCGAAAATATGTATAATAATACAAAAGCATATAATCATTAACACAATTATATAACGGGAAAACCATCATTGTGAAAATAATTATTAAACAAGAAAACACAATTGACACGACTGACATTCCTAACACAGAATGGACATTCGACCCACTTGGCCTGATTGGACAGACCTGCTCTAATACCACTAATGTGACACCCTAAACCCCAAAATAACAGTTATAATAATATATACTAAATTATTTGAAGAAAACTTGCAGCAGATAAGGAAAATCTGTTAAAGAGAATAAAAACTTTAATATCTAATTTAGGATATCACGTTTCTCTAAATACACATGTAACAATTCAACTTTGTACCTCAATTAAAATAGTACAATATCAATGAACTTGATTTAATTAGAATTTCTTGATTTAATTCCCAAGACTTACTCGTACTAAGTTTTCATATAAAAAGTCATTTATAATAACATAATTAAAATACACATTACAACTCTTAATTCCCGGTATCACCTATCAGAGCAGGGTTTCTCCCAAACTTGAACTTCGAGACTCATTAACCTGTAATAACTGCGATTTCACAAACGCAGGGCCAAGCCAGTCAAACACAAACAACGAAGGAGGTGAGTTTTGAAATCATGTTGATAGTATAATATAAATAAGATGAACACGAAATTAATCATCAATAAATCGTATCATTATACAAACATTCTTCAAGGAAAACATCACATTATATAGTCAAAATCAAAGAAAATCAATACACTTCACTGTAACATCAAATCATCGCATAAATTATTATCACACATAATACATATTAATCACAACAAAACAATCACAAGAAAATGCAATGCTATGCATGAGCTTAGACTCTACTTCACAAGGTGGTACCATTCTAATCTGAAGTACTTGGTTAGGAGGCTTGATACTATGCCACCATTCCGGTGGACGGACAATTCAAATTGGCCCTGTCCTCATAGATCCCCTCAACTCAACCCGAGAGACATATAAGTGACAGTCGAGGTAAACGTGTGTTGCGTGGTAGCTCCCGTCATTTGGAGTGCTACCTCCAAGTCACCTAGGAATTCCCCACCCGAATACCTCCAAGGTCTAACAATCTTGCCTTAAGGCTCGACAGTAGACCGCCACGATCAGGCTCATTCAGTTGTGCTTCCCTGAATCACTATGTAAGATATATGCCTCCTTGACTATGATTTTGAAATAACTTCCAAACATACAATGTATATGCATTATCTGATTAATCTAATAGTTTGGATTGAGATACATTTCAGGAAAGAATCAAACACTACACTTGGACAAATCTTGGATCTCAAGCAATCAAGCAAAGATTGATCATATCATACAAGGCTTGAAGATTATGTGTAAATTTGTCTATTGTTCATAGTGTTTATTAGGTAGATTCATCATTATGATTTCACACATCTAATATTTGCCAATTAAAACTGAAATCATAAAATAAGTGTGTTAATCAATCAATTGGTAAATCAATTGGTTAATCGATTTTCTGATTCATAGAACAAAGTTTTCACTGAGTTAATCGATTAGCAAATCGATTACTTAAATGTTTTTATCAGACTTGTGTTCTATGATTAAAAGAAATCGATTGGACAATCGATTGATATACTTTTCTTAAGTTACAAGCTTTCTACTAATCAATTAGTTAATCGATTGCATGAATGAATTAGTTCATCATTTATCAGAAACATATTGCATAATCGATTGGCACATCGATTTTAATTAAATATCTTAGTTACAGGGACAAATCAGTCGATTGGCAAATCGATTTGATTAAGTGTCTGAGTTACAGCGAGAAATTAGCTCATTGCCAAATCGATTATATTAGTGAAAGTGAATCGACTGAGTAATCGATTGTTTGATCTCGCATTTTGAACAAAACAATTATAATCGATTAATCAATCGACTCTGATATGAACTGAGTATTAGTTTCTGATATATGCATTAAAAAAATCGATTAGCAAATCGATTAGTTCATCTATTTCAAGAATTTCAAGAAAAACAAGAAATGCGAAATCGATTAGGAAATCGATTGATCTAGTAATACGCATTAATAAAATCGATTGGGAAATCGATTTGTCTGAAGTTTTTCTGAAACTGTATAAACTGAATCAATCACAATTTTTAGAACATATAGAAAGAACTGAAAGAATTTCATTAGCTTTTCGAAAATACACTTTGAGAAAAAATTATTATAACTCACAAACATTATTGGCAAATACTTAGTGTGAGAATTCATTGTGATTGAATCAAGTGTTTTAGTCTTTTTGAAAGAACCATCTTTGTAAAAGAAAGAGACTGGAAATCCAGTATTGTGAAACTGGTGGTCATCTTTTAAAGTGTGTGTGATCATCTAAAAGAGATCTCAATCTGATCTTGCTAGAGCTTGGTGATTAGTTCTTAAGGATAGATTGGTTGTTGTTGGAAATCTAGTATTGTGAAACTGGTGATCATCTTTTAGAGTGTGTGTGATCATCTAAAAGAGAACTCAATCTAATCTTGCTAGAGCTTGGTGATTAGTTCTTAAGGATAGATTGGTTGTTGTTGTAGATTGATGTTGAGTTAGATGTATAGGCATTGAAATGCTGGAAAGTCTGTAAACATACTCAAATCATTTCTAGTAAAGGCTGGAATCAGTAAGTGATTTCGGGACTGGATGTAGACTATCGAATAGATAGTTGAACCAGTATAAAAATCCCTGGTGAACACTTCTCTATCTCTATACTCTTTATCTTGATAATACATGTGTTCTTGAATCTCAGTTTTGAATAAGTTTTGAATCTATTATTGTTAAATTGGAATTAATATTAAACAAGTTGGTTTTAATATTAATGTTCATACTTAGGAAGGAATTGGATAAGCTGGTTAATAATATTGTGTACAACTTCTAAGGATAGAGGCCATTCCACCAAACATTGGTATCAAGAGCTTAATCTTTTAGACCTATTTCTCAAAAAGAAAATGACTCTACTGGAAATTCTTGGGCGAATGTGCCTCTTTTAGCCAGACCTTCTGCTTTAATGGGTCTGCTTATATGTTACTGAACAGAAAGAATGCTTATGCTTCTAGAGGCAAGTGGTCTTGACTATTAGATGCAGTAGAAAATGGTCCTTTATGTGCTTGGCCTCATTAAATCAAGAAACCAATGATCTGATTGTCTGATGATGATAAGAAAAGAGTTGGCTATAAAATGTGCAAAAAGTCAAAAATATAATAACTTTTGCTTTGAGTGCTGATGAGTTTTTCAGGGTATCAAATTGCAAACCGCAAAGAAATGTGGAATACACTCCAAGAAACTCATCATGCGAAGATGGCAAATGGACTATGAACTCTCAATATGAAGAAGGATGAGTCACATCACTGACTTGCAAGACACAGTTCACACATGTCATTAAAAATAGCACAATGCCTTCTAGGGAAAGTAATTGCACAACAATGAAGCCAACACAATAAACAAAAAGTAATGAGATGCTTGACAGGAGATCGAGATGGACAACCTAAGGTCATTGCAATAGCTGACAAAGGATCTTGGAAGCTATGACCATTGCCACCCTGTTTGGCAAGCTTATGAGAACATGAAATGAGCTGCACGGATCCACCCCTGAATGATCAGAGCAAACTGTCGGAAAGGAAGGGACCTATCTCTGAAACTCAAAGCTCATAAAGTAAGAATCTAACTAGAAACCTATACTGATGATATCCGAGAGTGAAACTGATGACAGACCTGAAATCGGAATGCTAGTCAGAAAGTTCAGAAATTTCTGAAGAAGAAGAAAGGAAACCAACCAAGGAAAACCATCCAATTCAGGACAAAAGCTTCGGCAAGAATGAGACAAATTTCGATGCCAGCTGTAACCTGCTAGAATGTGGAAAATCAGGCGACAATTAAATCTGAATGTTTTCAACTACAAATAGAAACAAGTGAAAGCTAAAGGCAATGGTCAACCATCTTCAAAAACTATAAGAGCCTACATAGCCTTGGAATGACAATGATGAAGAATCTTCTGAAACTAGAAGAAGAAGCAACACTTGTGTCTAATGGCCAACACTAACTCAGATTCAGATAGCGGATGTAAGTACTACCTCTATCCCTTTTATGAAGAATTGCATGGTGCTTCAACATGAAATGAATCGGCATACCATGAACCAACATATCTAACGGATACTCAAACACAATAACTGATTAATGCACTTAGCAACACTGTTAGCAAAACCGGTGCACCTGCATGATGTTGAAAGAAATCAAAAAAGATCATAAGTTGCTTGAAAGACATGAATGCACTTTTGAAAAAGAAAATCACATGATAGACTCTCACTAGTTTTTTATTGAACTTGAAAGAAAGGTTTAATCACTACCATTTGATTTAGCAAAGTTCTAGTGGTAGAAACAACCTGAATGTTCTCTTGGCAACCAAAAGAATGCAAATGAACAAATCTGAAATTGGCTATAGACCAAATAGGAATGCTTAAAAGAATCGTGAAATTTGTTTGCCGATCAAGGCCAATTCATGATGTTTCATTAAAACCAACTCAAAAGTACATCCTCTGCTTTTTCATGCCATTTTTGTTGAAAAAGGGACATATATCTTTTGATTGATAACTGAAAAATAGCAGTGCTGACAAGGGATCGGACAACAAGTTGGAGAGTAAAGAACCCTGTGATTGAGACTAACCCTCAAGGACCAATCTAAATTTGGGTATCCTTAACCAAGTCTGAATTCTGTTTTGCAGGTCTTGGGCATCCAAAAACTAGCAGGTACCTGACAGTTGAGCATGATGGAGAACAAAATCAAAATTCATATCTTCGGACTCATGGTGACAACAACAAGGCAAAATACTTGCTGTGGAGACATAGGGAGTGATCAACATGTCATTGAGACTTAACCCTCAAGGACCCAATCTAAATTGGGTACCTAAAACCAAAGTCTGAATTTTGTTTTGCAGATCTGCTTGACATCCAAAACTCACTCTGGTACCTAGACAGTGATGTTCCAAGCATATGACTGGAGAACAAATCAAAATTCCATATCTCTTAATTTGAAAGACGAAGGATATGTAAAGTATGGTGACAACAACAAAGGCAAAATACTTGCTGCTGGAGACATAGGGAGTGAATCAACAACGATAATCAAGGATGTTCTCTATGTAAAAGGTTTTGATAACACAACCTGCTTAGCATTAAGCAGCTTTGCGATAAAGGCTTACCAGTATATATTTTAAATTCACAACTTGTACCTTGAGGACAAGGAAGACCGATAGCATAAAATTTGGTAGGTAAAGGGTAATAATATATACATGATTGATCTTGAATCTTTGCTGCAAATAATTTTGATGTTTTGTTATCTAAATCTGATGAAGATTGGTTGTGGCACAAGAGAAATAGCTCACATACATATAAACCATCTTAACAAAACTGTTATCAACAACTAGTGCTAGGTCTTCCAAACAGAAAATTTACTAAGGACAAATATATGACTCTTGTGAGAAAAGTAATTGGTCAAGTCCTCTTTCCCGACCAATAGACTTAGTACAAACTAATAGAGTTCTACAATTGATTCACATGGATTCTATTGGTCCCTCTCAAGTAAAAAAGTTTTGGAGGAAATCTTTATGGCTATGTTTAGGTTGATGATTTCTCTAGATATACGATGGACTTATTTTTTCTGTCTCACAAAAGTGATGCGATTCCTTCAATTTCAAAAAAATTTGCAAATCAAGTTCAAAATGAGAAGAATCAGAAAATAGTTTCCATTAAGAGTGATCATTGGAGAATTTCAAAAATGAATCTTTTGAACATTATTGTGATCAAAAAGGAATTCACCACATTTACTCCAGCCCCAAGAACTCCACAACAGAATGGAGTTGTAGAAAGGAAGAATAGAGCTTTAGAAGAACTTGCTAGAACAATGCTTAATGACTCTAAGCTTCCAAAATACTTTTGGGCTGATGCAATAAACACAGCTACTCATGTGATAAATAGAGTTCTAATTAGGCATATCCTTAGAAAAACACCATATGAAATATACAAAGGTAGAAAACCAAACATTGCCTATTTTAGAGTCTTTGGATGCAAGTGTTTTGTACTGAATAATCGAAAAGAGCATCTAGGGAAATTTGACTCTAAGGCAGATGAGGGAATTTTTCTAGGATATTAACAATCGAGTAAGGCCTATAGGATCTACAATAAAGGAACTAAAACTATAGAGGAATCTCTTCATGTAAAATTTGATGAAATGTTTACCAAAAACTTGAACAGTACCCCTCTTACAGTTGGTGATTCTCTTGATGAAATTGTAGAATCAGATCCAAAAGAACCAAATGAAACATTACCTCCAACTGAGAATTGATTATATAAACCTATAAGGAAAGATGACTTACCTATATGGAATGGAAATTCAACAAAATTCATCCTATGACAACATCATAGGAGAAATTTCTAAAGGGATGCCTACTAGAAAATCCCTTACACACTTCTGTAATTTCAACGCTTTTATTTCTCAAGTAGAACCTAAGAATAAAAAGAAGCTCTCTGACAATGATTGGATAATTGCCATTGAAGAGCTTAATCAATTTGAGAGAAACAAAGTATGGATCTTAGTTCCTAAACCAGAACAAACATATTAATTGCGAACTAGATGGTGTTTAGGAATAAGATGGATGAGAATGAGTAATAACAAGAATAAGGCTAGACTAGTTGCTAAACGCTACAACCATGGAAGGTATTGATTATTGATGAGACTTATGCTCATTAGCTAGAATAGAAGATTCCAAATTTTCTTGTTGATAGCGTTTCAGCAAGTGTACTGAATCATTGCAAGTAATAATAAAACGGTAGTACCGAGTGTCGAACTCAAGATGCATTTACTGTTGAATTATATTTAGTTACTAATATTGAACAAAAGGTTCCCAAGTTGATTTGAAATAATATTTAAAATTGACAAGCACTACTAAAATTGATCCTTTATAATTGAGAAAAATGTCAGCGATGAGTTTTCACTTCGAATCCAACCTTGGTGTCTAATTTGATCTAGTTATTGAATTCCTTTTATTGAATTATTACCGAATTCTCTTCATTATTCTTGCCCTAATGTCTTAGTGACAGAACCCTTAATTCCAAAGTAACCCCTAATCCTTAAGTAGATTTAAGATAGACTAAGCATTACGTATAGAATTTCTCTTGTAAATATTGCTTTGCAAACTAATTTTATGGTTTCAGACCACAGTGCACCTATGTCCTAGACTAACAAATTCATGAATTTCTTCATCTCAAGCATTCGTAAAAGTCCACTCCCGTTTCAAAATACAAATCGTAGAACATTTTAATGTGATCAAGCAATAAAAGTTTTAAGCACAGAGATGAGAAAAATAATTCAAAAAACTCATTCATATCCTTAGAAATCAAATCATAAAACTAAGGGTTTCATCTTGTTATATTCATCGGTACAAATAGGTTTAGTTTATATGACAGAAATAAAGAGGGATAGAGATTAAAGAAGAATTACAAGAAGGAATCATGAATGATTCTTGATTGAAATGCTCCAATGATTAAGAGTACGGTCGTCTTTGAGTTCCTATTGCTAGGGCACTAAGTCTGAAACTCCCAATAGTGAAAAAGATCCCAAAACAGTAAAAATAAATGATGTTTTATGCCTGCTGGTACGGGTCGTTATCCACGCCGGAAAAGGCTCCAGCATGGACTTGGGGAGTACAATGCTAGAAAAATGCTTGGCTTCGCTTGGCGCGCGCTCGGGCGCGATCAGCATCTGTTGTCCGGCGTATATTGCTTTGGTCTCCTCTTTCGAGTCTGAATTTCACAGTTCCGGTGTCTTCATGTAAAGTTGTAAGCTATATGGATCGTAGCTTTCATTTGCAATTGGTGTGACTCCAATTGGACATCTACAACTCCAGATATGGGCTGAATTACTTCACATGTGTCAATGTTAATTTAGGACAAAAATTCAGCACCTAACCAAAACCACAAACGCAATGTAAAATTACGAAAAATTCCCTACTTAATCACTAAAATAAAATACAAACATTTAATTAACTCAAAAGAACATAAATAAAAAATATATCAAATAAATCCTTAAATTTAAACTAATGATTGAGGATGAAATAAGACTAATAATTAGTGGGAAAAGATGCATATGATGAAGAGTCATCACTTGCTTATGCTTGTATCATGGATTTTAATTGTATCAAATGGATGTAAAGAGTGCTTTTCTGAATGGAGATATCCAAAAGGAGGTTTATGTTAGTCAAACTCCAGGATTTGAGGATCCTGCTTTTTCCAAACCATGTTTATAAACTAACAAAAGCTCTTTTATGAATTGAAACAAGCTCCAAGAACTTGGTATGAAAAACTCAGTAATTTCCTCATACAGCAAATTTTTTTAAGAGGAAATATTGATAAAACACTATTTATAAAGAAAAAGGGAAAAGACATTCTGCTTGTCCAAATTTATGTTGATGACATAATTTTTGGATCCACAAACAGTAAGCTTTGCAGAGAATTTGAAAATATGATGAAAGGAAGATTTGAAATGTCCATGATGGGAGAATTAGCCTTCTTCTTAGGATTTCAAATCAATCAAAGCAAGAATGGTATTTTCCTAAGTCAAATCAAGTATTGTAGGGATGATCTCTTAAAGAAATTTGGCTTTGATAAATTTAAATCTATTGATACACCCATGAGTCAAGCTTGTCATTTGGATAAAGATGAAAATGGAAATTCTGCGGATATGACCATGTTTAGAGGCATGATAGGATCTTTATTATATCTTACAGCTAGTAGACCTGACATTATGTTTAGTGTCTGCATGTGTGAAAGATATCAAGCTAATCCTAAGGAATCCCATCTAAGTGCAGTCAAAAGAATTTTTCAGATATCTAATAGGAACCAAAAATCTAGGTTTATGGTATCCTAAGGGATCAACTTGCACTCTTGTGGCTATTCTGATTCTAATTTTGCTGGTTGCAAATTAGACAGAAAAGTTACATCTGGTACTTGCCATCTATTAGGGAATTCACTTGTATCTTGGCATAGCAAGAAGCAAAATAGTGTTGCACTTTCAACAGCTGAGGCTGAATATGTAGCTGGTGGAAGTTGTTGTGCACAAATATTATGGATGAAACAACACCTTTCTGACTTTGGTGTTGATCTTGGAACTGTGCCAATAATGTGTGTGACAACACACAGTGCCATAAATATCACAAGAATCCTGTTATGCACTCAAGAACAAAGCATATAGAGATTAGACATCATTTCATAGGGATCAATACCAAAATGGTAATATCATTCTTGAATATATTAATACATCTGATCAATTAGCTGATATCATTACCAAAGCCCTACCCAAAGAAAGTTTCTTCTATATTAGAATGAAACTTGGTATAATGGATCAAAAATGAAATATGACCTCTGTAGAAAATCGATTGAGACATTGATGTATTCTCTAAATTTACTAACTTGCAATAGATAAGTCGATTTGCACATCGATTATCCTGTGTCAAAATTTCAAATCAATATTACGAAATCGAATTCACAAGCGATTTATGCTACAAAATTTCTCAATTGTCAAAAATATAAAACACGACAATCGATTTCATAATCGATTTAGTGATCTGTGGTAGCAATAAATGCTGAACCAAAATCGATGTGACAAAATATACATCAATCCAATCGATTGGTGAATCGATTGAGGATATGGAAAATCATTTTAAAAAAATCGATTTCATAATAGATTATTTCTCCAGAAATCCAATGATTTGAGAAATTTTCCAAACTCAACACGAGCATCGATTTGGTAATCAATTTTGTTAAATTATAAAAACTGCGAGCCAAATAAGTCGATTGGAATACCTGTACTGGTCAATATCTTTAAAGAAATCGATTTGGAATAGATGATGTTATGAGAAGTTTTCCTGAACTGATATGGAAATCGATTTGGACATCGATTTATCCATTGAACATTTTACTTAAGAAAATCGATTTGGGAATCGATTTGCAATATGACTGTTGCAAAAATACTAGCCGTTGGAGGCGACTGTAACTGAAACCTTTCATTTCCCTCCAATAACGGTAACAAAATCGATTTGACAATCGAAATTTTGGGTTCAAATGTGCAATAAAAACGATTTAGAAATCGACTATGAACAGTACCATTTAAATCCCTAAATCGATTTCTCAACACATTTTCACTATCAAACTCTCCCCAAACTCGATTTCTCTGTGCTTTGATACTATCTCAACTTCTCAAACCTCTCAGCATCCCAAATCTCTCTAATGGCAAGAGTTAAACAAACAAGTGAGAAACCACCATCCTTTTCCCTACATTCTTCTCACCTCTAGTGGTAGAACCCTTCTCCTCAAACCTACTTCCCTCCTGCAAAAAGAGTTCTATACCCACTCATAAGATTTTGGCAAAGGATAAAAGGAAGCCATTGCACTGACCAAGGAAAAACTAAAAAGAGGAAGGTTCCTCAAACCGAAAAAGCTGATGGGTGATGCCATGAAGGGGCCAACCCAAAAGAGAAGAAAACACCTCTTCCCCTAAGCCAAAGAAGCCTCAACCTCATAAAGGCAACCTATTGAGGACATTGTTCTTCCCCTGCATTCCTAAGAGGAAATCCATGAGGCAAGAACTCTGGATTTTGCCTACTTGATGCAAATGGATCACCTTCCAACACCATC
>PGWS01008707.1:0-21414 GCA_002896235.1 Cicer reticulatum
GGCGTCCTTCTTTTTGGATTGGAGTATTTTAGTTTGGAAAACTGTACTTATACTAATATTGTCAGTTTGACATCTTATTTGAATGGTTTCCATGTACCATTTGTTGTTGTGTAAATGTTTTGGATTTATAATTGGAGAAACTTTTCCGCTGCTTGTAAATAGTAATGACTCAATTATTTATCCAAAAGGCATTTCCTCGTTTATTTCTCTGTTTTAGTTTAATTTCTTTTAAAAAAAAAAAATATACCCTCGCTTTGAAAAACGGGGTGTTACACATGGGCTACATTGAAGACACGGAGGAAGCCATAGAGACTTCCTTCCAAGCATTAGAAATCGCCAATGTTGTCTTCATGGGTGAAAGATCTCGCTTAAAAGATCCAAAATTTTCTATCACGTCATTGAAGTCTACCAAAGCCATTTGGAAGGAGGAGTTTTGTTAAATTGGGGAAATTGTTGGAAATACTAGAGAGGAACAATAGGTATGGGTTGAGATATGTACCTACCAAAGTTGATAATGAAAAGGTTGTGAAAGAGAAAAGGTAAAGCAAGACGACTCGTCTGGAAAACTAGGTACCTAATTCACAAAATATTCCTATTTGTGACATTCTCCAAACCTTTCAAGGCACCGGAATAATATATGTTGATGACGTGGATGTTGTGGAAGAAGATCTTGTCGATGATTATATCCTCAAATTAGTGTACCCTTGTCCTCTAAACACCAGTCTCAAAAATTGGAAGATCATCGAGTTTTCCCGCATTGTTAATTCATGTTCAAAGTAATTATGTATTTCAACTCATTTTGCTATGCCCAAGGCTATAAGGATAATTAATTAGGGCTCATGTTTTTAATTATGTACTCATTATCAATAAATGCATTTTTGAATTCTCCAACCGTCTTTTTTTTTCTATTCTTCTTTTCTTTTGTTAAAATGGAAAATCTTTTTCGTATTTTAATTTTCCTTTTTTCTTCTTAATTTAAACAATGTAGAGTAAAAAATGAATATGCTGAAAATAGTAGTGTTAGAATCCCATCTTGTAATTTTGAATGCCCAATTAATCATGCTAATGAGGATTATGAAGACGATTTGAGCCTCCTCTAAACTAGAATGGGTAATCGAACAGGAAGCTAAGATAATCCAAGAAATTAATATTGGCATGTCCATGAAAGACAATGAATGAGAAAAATTGATTAAACTTTTGTCTGACTATGTGGACGTCTTTGCATGGTCATATCAAGATATGCATGGGATAGATACTAACATAATTGAACACAAGCTACTGCTCAATCCGGAATGTGCTCCAATTAAACAAAAGTTGAGAAGGATTAGGCTTGATATGTCACTTAAAATTAGAGAAGAGGTCAACAAGAAATTTGATGTTGGTTTCTTAGTAAGTGGCTAAATATCCTCAATGGGTGGCTAATATTGTCCAAGTTCCAAAGAAGCATGGAAAGGTTCGAATGTGCTTTGATTATTGGGATTTAAATAAAGCTAGTCCTAAAGACGATTTTCCGCTGCCTCATATTGATGTCCTAGTGGATATCACTGCTCAATATTCTCTTTTCTCCTTCATGGATGGTTTCTCAATGTACAATCGAATCAAGATGACTCCCGAGGATATGGAAAAAAACCACATTCATCACACAACGGAGAACTTTCTATTATAAATTGATGCCTTTCGGATCGAAGAATGTTGGGGCAACCTATCGAATAGCAATGTTAAATTTGTTTCATGATATGATGCATAAGGAGATAAGCTTTATGTGGACGATATGATTGCAAAGTCTCATACCAAAGAAGACCATGTTGTTAACCTTCAAAAATTGTTTGTGCGACTAATGAAGTTCATACTCTGTTTAAACCATGCGTAATGCACTTTTGGTGTGCGATCAGACAAGTTACTTGGGTTTATCGTTAGTCAAAAAGGGATAGAGGTGGACCTAGATAAAGTAAGAGCAATACAAGAAATGTCGGCTCCGCGCATGGAAAATAGGTTTTTTTGGCTTTTAGGGTAGATTGAATTACATCGCTAGTTCATATCACATATAACCGCTACATGCGAGCCAATTGTTAGGTTGTTGTGCAAGGACCAAAAGGTTGAATGAAGTGAAAATTGTCGAAAAGCTTTCAAAAATATTAAGCAGTACTTGTCAAATCCTCCAATCTTAGTGCCACATGTTCTTGGGAAACCGCTTATTATGTACTTAACAGTACTTGACGAGTCAATGGGTTGTGTATTGTGGCACAATGGGTTGTGTATTGCGGAAAAGAACATATTATTTTATTATTTGAGCAAAAAGTTCACTAGTTGTGAAATAAGGTATTCACTGCTTGAATTAACATGTTGCGCATTAGCATGGGCTGTTCGTCGGTTGAGGCAATACATGTTATGCCATACAACTTGGTTGGTGTCTAAAATGGACCCAATTAAGTACATTTTTGAGAAACCTGCTCTTACTGGAAGAATTGTCCGTTGGCAGATGTTGTTGGCGAGAATACAACTTGGTATATGTTACATAGAAAGCTATCAAAGGAAGAGCACTAACCGAGTATTTGCCCAGAAACCAATTGGCCGACGCCCTGGTCACATTGTCATCAATGTTTAAAATAAGCACCGGTCAGGATGTGCCAATCATAAAAATACAACAAAAGGATAAGCCAACATATTGTTTATCAATATAAAAAGAGTCTAACGGCAAGCCATGGTTCTATGATATCAAATATTATGTTAAGAATAAGGAATACCCCTTGGGTGTTTCAGAGAACAACAAGAGGGTTTTGAGGAGATTGTCAATAAACTTCTTCTTAAATAGTGATGTGCTTTATAAGTGAAATCATGATATGGTTCTCCTCAAATGTGTGGATGAAACAAAAGCAGATAAAATCATTCAAGAGGTTCATGAAGGGTCTTTTAGAACTCATGCAAATGGACACACAATGGCAAGGAAAATCTTACAACTGACTACTGTTGGCTGATCCATGGAGTTTGATTGCTTTAGATACGTATTGAAATGTCACAAATGTCAACTCTATGTTGATAAAGTACATGTACCACCCACTTCTTGGAATATTTTAATATCACCATGGCCATTTTCAATGTGGTGATTGATGTTGTTAGACTCATCGAGCCTAAGGCTTCAAATGGGCATCCATTTATCCTAATAGCTAATTCTTATTTCACAAATGGGTTGAAGCCGTTGTTACACCAATGTGACAAGAAACATTGTGGTTAGATTCATCAAAAGAGAATTGATTTATCGATATGGCTTGCCAAATAAGATTATCACTAATAACGTGACCAATATGAATAACAAAATCATGAACAGAATTGTGTGATAGGATCAAAATTCAGCATCATAATTCTTCTCATATCGTCCAAAATGAATGGGGCTACAGAAGCAACAAATAAGAATATCAAGAAGATCATACAAAAGATGGTGGAGACTTATAAGGATTTGCATGAATATGGCTTCCTTTGCATAATTAGAATGTTCGCTATAGATACAAATTTAAGGTGTTCGCACCTCACAGTCATTTTCATTTCCATCTCCCATAGACTTATTCTAGTCCAATTAAGGTTTTTAACCAATCTTGTGCATCCAATAAGTTCATTTGTGTCATTGGATTAACATTTAGGTCATTTTTCGTCCTCCCTAGGCTTATTCTCTGTCCAATTAGGGTTTTAACCAATCTTGTGCATCCAATAATAGTCATTTGTGTCATTGGATAACATTAAGGTCATTTTCGTCCTCCTCAATAGGCTTATTCTTGTCCAATTAGGGTTTTTAACCAATCTTGTGCATCTAATAAGTTCATTTGTGTCATTGGATTAACATTTAGGTCATTTTCGTCCACCCTAGGCTTATTCTTGTCCAATTAGGGTTTTTACACAATCTTGTGCATCCAATAGGTTATTTGTGTCATTGGATTGGAACATTTAGGTCATTTTCGTCCTCCCTAGGCTTATTCTGTCCAATTAGGGTTTTTAACCAATCTTGTGCATCCAAATAGGTGATTTGTGTCATTGGATGAACATTTAGGTCATTTTCGTCCTCCCTAGGCTTATTCTTGTCCAATTAGGTTTATTCTAGTTTTAACCAATCTTGTGCATCCAATAGGTTTGTTTGTGTCATTGGATTCCAAACATTTAGGAACTTTTCGTCCTCCCTATGCTTATTCTTAGTCCAATTAGGGTTTTTTAACCAATCTTGTGCATCAATAGGTGTGATTGTGTCATTGGATGAACATTTAGGTCATTTCGTCCTCCCTAGGCTTATTCTAGTCCAATTAGGGTTTTTAACCAATCTTGTGCATCCAATACAGGTTCATTTGTGTCATTGGATTAACATTTAGGTCATTTTTCGTCCTCCCTAGGCTTATTCTAGTCCAATTAGGATTTTAAACCAATCTTGTGCATCCAATAAGTTCATTTGTGTCATTGGATTGAACATTTAGGTCATTTTTTGTCTCCCTAGGCTACACTAGTTCTTGTCCAAAAAATTGAACCAGGGTTTGGATTAACCAATCTTTGTGTTATTCCAATTAATAAGTTCATTTGTGTCATTGGATTAACATTTAGGTCATTTTCGTCCTCCCTAGGCTTATTCTTAGTCCAATTAGGGTTTTTAACCAATCTTGTGCATCCAATAAGTTAAATTTGTGTCATTGGATTAACATTTAGGTCATTCGTCCTCCCTAGGCTTATTCTTGTCCAATTTAGGTTTTTTAACCAATCTTGTGCATCCAATAAGTTCATTTGTGTGTCATTTAGGTCATTAAGGTCCTCCCAGGCATTCTTGTCCAATAGGCGTTTTTCATTTTCCGTCCTCCCTATGCTTATTTAGTCCAATTAGGGTTTTTAACCAATCTTGTGCATCCAATAAGTTCATTTGTGTAATTGGATGAACATTTAGGTCATTTTCGTCCTCCCTAGGCTTATTCTTGTCCAATAAGGGTTTTTAACCAATCTTGTGCATCCAATAAGTTCATTTGTGTCATTGGATGAACATTTAAGGTCATTTTCATCCTCCATAGGCTTATTCTAGTTCCAATTAGGGTTTTTAACCAATCTTGTGCATTCCAATAGGTGTCATTTTTGTCATTGGATTAACATTTAGGTCATTTTCATCCTTCCTAGGCTTATTCTTGTCCAATTAGGGTTTCTTAACCAATCTTGTGCATCCAATAAGTTCATTGTGTTGTCAGATTATTACATTTAGGTCATTTTCGTCCTCCCTAGGCTTATTCTTGTCCAATTATAGGTTTTTAACCAATCTTGTGCATCCAACAAGTTCATTTGTGTCATTGGATTAACATTTAGGTCATTTTGTCCTCCCTAGGCTTATACTAGTCCAATTATGTTTTTAACCAATCTTGTGCATCCAATAAGTGTCATTTGTGTCATTGGATGAACATTTAGGTCTTTTTCGTCCTCCCTAGGCTTATTCTTGTGCATTAGGGTTTTTAACCAATCTTGTGCATCCAATAAGTTTTTTTGTGTCATTGGATGAATATTTAGGTCATTTTCGTCCTCCCTGGGCTTATTCTAGTCCAATTAGGGTTTTTAACCAATCTTGTGCATCCAATAAGTGTTCATTTGTGTCATTGGATGAACATTTAGGTCATTTTATCCTCCCTAGGCTTATTCTAGTCCAATTAGGGTTTTTTAACACAATCTTGTGCATCCAATAAGTTCATTTGTGTAATTGGATTAACATTTAGGTCATTTTCGTCCTCCTAGGCTTATTCTTGTTCAATTAGGATTTTAACCAATCTTGTGCATCCAATAAGTTCATTTGTGTCATTGGATGAACATTTAGGTCATTTTCGTCCTCCCTAGGCTTATTCTTGTCCAATTAGCGTTTTTAACCAATCTTGTGCATCCAATAGGTGTGTTTGTGTAATTGGATTAACATTTAGGTCATTTTTCGTCCTCCCATAGGCTTATTCTAGTCCAATTAGGGTTTTTAACCAATCTTGTGCATCAATAGTTCAGTTTGTGTCATTGGATGAACATTTAGGACAATTTCGTCCTCCCATTAGGCTTATTCTAGTTCAATTAGGGTTTCTAACCAATCTTGTGCATCCTCATAGTTCATTTGTGTCATTGGATGAACATTTGTCATTTTCGTCCTCCCTAGCTTATTCTTGTCCAATTAGGGTTTTTAACCAATCTTGTGCATCCAATAAGTTCATTTGTGTCATTGGATGAACATTTAGGTCATTTTCGTCCTCCCTAGGCTTATTCTTGTCCAATTAGGGTTTTTAACCAATCTTGTGCATCCAATAAGTGTGTTTGTGTAATTGGATGAAACATTTAGGTCATTTTCGTCCTCCCTAGGCTTATTCTTGTCCCATTAGGGTTTTTAACCAATCTTGTGCATCCAATAAGTTCATTTGTGTCATTGGATTGAACATTTAGGTCATTTTAGTCCTCCCTAGGCTTATTCTTGTCCAATTAGGGTTTTTAACCAATCTTGTGCATCCAATAAGTTTAGTTTGTGTCATTGGATTAACATTTAGGTCATTTTTCGTCCTCCCATAGGCTTATTCTAGTTCAGTTAGGGTTTTTAACCAAATCTTGTGCATCCCATAAGTATATTTGTGTCATTGGATGAACATTTAGGTCATTTTAGTCCTCCCTAGTATTATTCTTGTCCAATTAGGGTTTTTTAAACCAATCTTGTGCATCCAATAGGTCATTTGTGTCATTGGATGAACATTTAGGTCATTTTCGTCCTCCCTATAACTTATTCTTGTCCAATTAGGGTTTTTAACCAATCTTGTGCATCCAATAAGTTCATTTGTGTCATTGGATGAACATTTAGGTCAATTTCGTCCTCCCTAGGCAAATTCTTGTACAATTAGGGTTTTTAACCAATCTTGTGCATCAATAGGTATGTTTGTGTCATTGGATGAACATTTAGGTCATTTTAATCCTTCCTAGGCTTATTCTAGTCCAATTAGGGTTTTTTAACCAATCTTGTGCATCCAATAAGTTCATTTGTGTCATTGGATTAACATTTAGGTCATCTTCATCCACCCTAGGCTTATTCTTGTCCAAGTAAGGTTTTTGACGATTTTTGTGCATCCAATATGTGTGTTTGTGTCATTGGATGAACATTTAGGTCATTTTTATCCTTCTTACGCTTATTCTTGTCCAATTAGGGTTTTTAACCAATCTTGTGCTTCAATAAGTTCATTTGTGTCATTGGATTAATATTGATGTCATTTTCGTCCACCTTAGGCTTATTCTAGTCAAATTAGGATTTTGAACCAATCTTGTGCCTCCAATAGGTGTATTTTTGTCATTGGATTAACATTTAGATATTTCGTCCTCCCTTGGCTTATTCTACTCAAATTACGGATTTTAACCAATCTTGTGCATCCAATTGGTGAGTCATTAGATTAACATTAAGGTCATTTTTGTCTCCCAATGCTTACTTTAGTCCAATTAGTATTTTTAACCAATCTTGTGCATCCAATAGTTGTGTTAGTGTTATTGTATTAATATTTTGGTCATTTTCATCCTCCATAGGCTTATGTTGTAAAAATATGACTTCTTTTGATTAAGAATAAGAGAATTAAGATCAAATCAACGTGTTCAATTTTAATTCCTATATTAACTATGCAAGATTCATACAAAAGTACACAGCGGAAATATTAGATCGCATACAAGATGAACATGAAAAATAAGAGATAAGGGATAGAGAGATTGCACCAAGATTTTATACTGGTTCAGTCGTCTATAAGACGACCTACGTCCAGTCCCGAAATTAAACGATTTCGACCTTTTTCAATAGAATCTTAGAGTGTTTTACAGATGTTCCAGCGCTCCCGGCCTATCAATCTTAAAACTCTCTCTCTATTCTATTTGGCGACCACTGTATCCCACAGTACTCTACAAACTCTTCCAAGATCACAGTAAAGCTTATTCTTGATGAGTCCTCTCAACAACGAAGATAGCCACCAGTTTCCAAACTGGATTTCTAAACCTTCTATTACAAAAGATTGTATTTCACAAAGAACTAAAGAAGTATTAAATTTTTTGACTCAATCACTATATTGGTTCTCACACAAAAGGTATTTGGGCAATGAATGTTTGTGTGGTTGTAAAAACTTTTCTCTCAGGTTGTTCAAAGGTTGTAAAAAGTTTTCCAAAAGTTGTGTCAAAGATTATCAAAAGTTGTGAAAGTTGTTTTTCAAAAGTGATTGAATCAGCTTCTATATATTCAAAGAAAACACCAGGACAATCGATTGCCTAATCGATTTTTGTAATGCTTTAATCGATTGTCTAATCGATTTTCGCATGTCTTGTTTTTCATGAATCTTGAACATATAAGCATGAATCGATTTGCCAATCGATTCTTTAATACATCAATCAGAACTGAAACTATGATTTTATCCAAATCGATTGAGTAATCGATTATAGATGTTTTGTTCCAACAACGAGATCAAAACAATCGATTTCTTAGTCGATTTCACAATCACAGTCATAATCGATTTGGCAATGAGCTGAAACCTTTCTGTAACTTAAAAAATAGCTTCAATCGATTCGTCAATCGATTGTGCTGATCACAGTGAATCTGACTTTTCTATCAATCGATTGTGTCTGATCAAAGTGGCTCAGATATAAACGTCAATCGATTTGCCAATCGATTGTGCTTGTTACAGAAACATCAGCTATTTGACAAAATCTATTTGCCAATCGATTTAATCAAAGTTGTTCTGATGAATGATTAATCTGCAATCAATTGCCTAAATCGATTGCTTCAAACTTGGAGTTTAATAAAACTAAATCAATTGATGTTCCAATCGATTTGTTGGATCACAAAACTTATTCCTAATTTTAAAAACTTTGTCACAATCGATTTGTCAATCGATTGATTCCATAACTGGTTGTTTCTGTGACTTGCTAAATCGATTGCTCAATGGATTGCCCAATCGATTGTCCAATCGATTGAATTTATCTCTGAACTCAGGTTTCACCAAAACCATTTAACTAATCGATGCCCAATCGATTTGTTTAGTGAAAACACTTGTTCTGAGTCAGACAATCGATTTATCAATCGATCCATCAATTGACTTATTGGTTGATTAATTTTATATTCATTGGCAAAGGCTTAAGTGTGAGACCATAAGTGATTAGTCTACTAACTTATTACTATGACACCTAATAACACTATACATTTTTGCGTCTTTCTCAAGTGCATCCTCCAACTTTGGTTGATTCCTTGAGTTGCAAGCTATTGTTCCAAGTGTATGGTGTCTTCTTGTTTGCCTGAAATGTTTCTCAATTCAAAAACATTAGATCAATCAAGTATTTCATATGTACTATGTGTTTGGGAATTAAATCAAAAACATGATCAGGGAAGCTCATGACTTACAAACTCCCCCTTTTTGATTTAATGAAAAATACACAGTTTTAACATTGAGATTATTTTAAAATCTCCCCCTGAGGTTTGGAATGTATGATACATTTCAACAACATCAGTACAGAAAGGTATCAGAGTGCAAACATGGTACAATGTTGCGTATCAGAATACATTTTATCAGAGCAATATGCATTGTATCAGAGTAAGTATTACATCAGAGTTATTATCATATTATAGCATTATGATATCAGAGCATATGTGCATATCAAATCATATGGCATCAGTATAACATAATACATATATCAGAGCATATATCCATACATCAGAAGCATTATATGATCAGCATGTAAAATATCAGAGCAAATATCGCAAGTTAAATCAATCTCCCATTTTGTCATTTAATACAAAAGAAAAAATATACAAGAGAGTTGATTAAACAAAACAAAAGATATATACATAAAAAAATATAAACAAAGATAGCATAACAAAAGTACTAGAACAACGAGAGAAAACAACAAAGAAACTAAACCTAATCAACAAATCTATGGCTGATCTCATTATCAACAACAGGAGAAGGAAGACCGCTGTATTATCCTCAACAGGTGTCTCCTCCCCATGAGGATCAGAACCATCTAGGTTGCTTGGTTTGGATCTTTGGTTGATGTGTCGTCCGATCTCCGCAATGTCTTCAAAAGACATTTTGAGCCCCAAGTGCTCCTAAATAGCATCCACATCTTGAACCACAAAGTTCAAAGTGATTTGGAGCTTCGAAGAGAGGCTTCCACTCTTTCATTGTGGGCAGCTTGAATCTTCATGAACTCCAGCAGCTCGCCATAATCTCAGAATATGCTTCAGCTGGTGCAGGTGGTTGGGCACTCGCTTGGGCTTGATCACACTGGGTGTGCATGATCAGCAGTAGATGGAGTTCTTGTCCATACTCCATTATGCGTCTTAGCTGAATTTGGTTCATAATTGATTCACCAAATGTCAGTGTGGTTTTGAGAGATTCTTCATTGGCTAGAGACACCTTGAAATGCCTCAGAATCTTCGTCACCAATTGGGATAGGTAGGATGTGCTTTGCCTTGTGCTGACTCCATCATGTTCAGCACACTATCCATGCTCAGCTCATCCTGAGCTCTTTGTACAACCCCACAGCAGGATAATATCCAGCCGCTTACAACCGCATGATTTCGGCTCTAGGTACTAACATCCTTGTTAGCACGTACATAAGCATCTGGTGCTCAACCTTCATCTGGCCTGTTGGAAGAGAAACCTTTTCAACAAAATCGTCGATCATCAGCTCTTTAGTTGCCGCATGCTTGTCTATTGAAGTTCCCAACCTTTATCATCAGGAGCATCTTGTGCTCTTCCATCAATGGTTGTACCCACAGAATGGTAAACCAGTTAACTTGGAAAAGTCCTCAAAAGTCATTGAGATTCTCTTTCCTTTAACCTCAGCAACAAAACCAGTTTTGGTGAGGACGAAATTAGAGTAGAAAGCACGCATTAACTTCAGATAACTTCCAGTGAAGAGGAGAGGAAATCTTCTAGTCCATGAAACCTCAAATGGTTTTGAAAAATAAAAACCATTTGTATCAAAAAAACGTGAAAATCCATGTTCTGGCTTTTGGATTTTTCTCTTTAAAAAGGAATCAGGAAGAGACTTGCCTTCAACTTGTCTTCCTTTGAAGGCTGAACCTTCTTTGGTGGAATGAAGGCTTCTTCTTTTTCTGGGTGGTTCCCTTCATAGCATCACCCATTAATTTCTCCGTCTGAGGAGCCTTCCTCTTCTTGCTTGGTTCCTGAGTGGTGCAACACACTTTGCCTTTATCGCTTAGCCAACACTATGGGTAGGAATAGAAACACGTTTAGTTGGAGGTGAGAGGTGGAGGAGGTGAAGGTGAGAGTGTTCTTCCACTTGAGGTAGAAGAAGAATCCAATGAAACTGGATTTTGATGATGAAGACGAACGCCTTGCTGTTTTGTTTTATGCGAGCCATTGGTAGATAGATTGAAGATTGATTGAAGATTGATTGACTGAGAAAGATTGGATGCTGAGAAATTGAAGTTGAATGAGTGAACTGAGGCAGAAATGTGAAAATAGATTGTGAAATCGATTTAGGGTTTACCAGGTTTTTATAGCACTCTACAAAATCGATTGCCCAATCGATTGTTTTTTCACTTCTGGGTTTACCAAAATCGATTGCCCAATCGATTAGGTTAACGTGGTTCAAAAAAGTATTCGTTACACCCATTTCAACGACTATAATTTTTCTCACGGACATATTGTCAATCGATTTCCAAATCGAATTTTTTGTAACTTATCCTTCTTTACTAAATCGATGTCCAATCGATTGCCTCCTATGTTCAGAAAACTTTAAACTCAACATGGATTCCCAAATCGATTGTCATAAGTTCAGGTCCAAAACAAAATTGATCCAATCGATTTCCCAATCGATGCTCGGTTTGAGTCTGAAAAACTTCTCAAATTTGTAGATGACTTGACCAAATAATCGATTATCCAATCGATTCTTTAAACCATTTTTCCAAATATATAATCGATTTACCAATCGATGAGGTAAAGCAAACTTCAGCAATCTGGCTTCTGAAGATGTGATCAATCGATTATGAAATTGATTCCAGTGATAGTGACATAGAGAAATAAAAACATTAGTACCAAACAATCGATTTAGCAATCGAATTTTCGTGTTTCCAAATTACCAAATTTAAAACACTATGCATCATAAATCGATTATACAATCGATTAGGTAATGCATTTGTCCTATCTGGTCACAGAATAATCAGTTAGCAATCGATTTGGTCATATGAATCAGATTTCATTGAGATCAATAATGCCAAGTTTCATTCTTATAAAGAAGAAATTGTCCTTGGCAAGGCCTTGGTGAAAATGTCAGCCAACTACTCAGTTGTATTGACATATTCCAACTTAATCTTACCCTGTTGATATTGGTCTCTAATGAAGTGATGCCTAATCTCTATGTGCTTAGTCCTAGAATGCATGACAGGGTTCTTAGTGATATTAATAGCACTAGTATTATCACACATAATGGGCACTGTTCCTAGATCAACACCAAAATCTAAGAGGTGTTGCTGCATCCAAAGAATCTGTGAACAACAGCTACCAGCTGCAACACTGTTTTGTTTCTTGCTATGCCAAGAAACAAGAGAGTTCCCTAGTAGTTGGCAAGTACCAGATGTACTCTTTCTGTCCAATTTGCATCCAGCAAAACCAGAATCAGAATAACCAACTAGAGTGCAAGTAGATCCCTTAGGATACACAAACCTAGATTTTTGGTTCCTATGAGATATCTAAAAATCCTCTTAACTGCACTAAGGTGGGGATTCCTTTGGATTGGCTTGGTATCTAGCACACATGCACACACTAAACATGATATCTGGTCTACTAGCTGTTAGGTAAAGTAAGGATCCTACAAGCTTCTAAACACAGTCACATCTACAGTTTTACCCTCTCATCTCTATCTAAATAGCAGGCTTGACTCATAGGTGTACTATCAATGGATTTTAAACTTATCAAAACCAAATTTCTTTAAAAGAATCATTGCAGTATTTGGTTTGACTTAGGAAAATGCCATTCTTGCTTTGTTTGATTTGAAATCCCAAGAAGTAAGTCAATTCTCCCATCATGGACATTTCAAATCTACCTTTCATTATATGACCTTTCAAAATCTTTACAAAGCTTATCATTTGTTGATCCAAATATTATGTCATCAACATAGATTTGGACCAATAGAATGTCTTTTCCTTGTCTTTGATGAAAAGTGTCTTGTCTACATTTCCTCTTGAAAAATTTTCTTGTAAGAGGAAATTTGCTCAGCTTGTCATACCAAGCTCTTGGAGCTTGTTTCAAGCCATAGAGGGCTTTGTCAGTTTTAAACACATGATTTGGAAGCTTAGGATCTCAAAAACCAAGGTGTTTGACTCACAAAAAACTTCCTCCTGGATGTCTCTATTTTAAAAAGGCACTTTAACATCCATTTGATAAAGTTTTAAAGTCCAATATACATGCATAAGCAAACAGGATTCTAATGGCTTCTAGTCTAGCTACTGGGGCCATAGGTTTCATCATAGTCTATTCCCTCTTCTTGGTTTGTAACCCTGGCCACTAACCTAGCTTTATTCCTAGTAATAACACCATTCTCATCCATTTTGTTTCTGAACACCCACCTATTCCTATGACATGTTAATCCTCTGGTTTTGGAACTAGAGTCCACACTTGGTTTCTCTCAAACTGATGAGCTCCTCTTGCAGGCTACTATCCAGTCAATGGTCCATAAAGAGCTTCCTTAATGTTTTTGGGTTCTATTTGAGAAACAAAGGGCAGTAAGGTTGCAAAATTCTCTAAGGGATTTTCTGGTTGAAACTCCTTTTTTGAAATCTCTCCAATAATGTTGTCTATGGGATGGTTTTTTTGGTAAACTTCCATTCTTTAGGTAAATCATCTTCCCTAATAGGTTCTACACAGTCAAGGTTTGGTGGAGGTACAGGTTCACTAGGTTCTATTGGTTAAGATTCTACAATATCATCCAATGAGTCACCAACTATAGAAGGAGTGTTGTTCAAGTTTTCAGCAAACAATTCATCAAACTTTACATGAACTGACTCCTCTATAGTTTTTGGTTCTTTTATTGTAGATTCTATAAGCTTTACTAGACTGGGAATAACCTAGAAAGATACCCTCATCTGTCTTAGGATCAAACTTACCTAGATGTTCTTTGCCATTTGTTTAACACAAAGCACTTACACCCAAAGACCCTAAAGTAAGATATGTTTGGTTTTCTACCCTTGTATAACTCATAGGGAGCCTTTCTAAGTATAGGCCTAATAAGAACCATATTCACTACATGAGTTGGCAGTGTTTATGCATCAGCCCAAAAGTATTTAGGAAGGTTAGAGTCCTTAAGCATGGTCCTAGCTAGTTCCTCTAAGGACCTATTCTTCCTCTCTACTACTCCATTTTGATGTGGAGTTCTAGGGGCTGAATATATGTGTTGGATACCATGATGTTCACAGTAGGTTTGAAAAGGAATCATTTTGGAATTCACCTCCATGATCACTTTTAATGGATATGATTTTCTGTTATTCTCATTTTGAAACCAAAGTAGCAAATTTCTTAAAAGTTGAGAATGCCTCACTCTTGTGAGTCAGAAAATATGTCCATGTGAACCTAGTGTAATCATCTACCAGCACATACCCATATAGGTTCCCTCCAAAACTCTCTAACCTGAGATGGACCAAACAAGTCCATGTGTACCAACTCTAAGACTCTACTGGTTTGAACTAAGTTCTATAGGGGGGAAAGAAGACTTAACTAACTTACTCCTCTCACAGGAGTCACATAACCTATCCTTAGAAAACTTCCTATTTGGGAGACCTAGGACTAACTGCTTACTAACTAGTCTATTCAAGTGATCCATATGAATATGAGCCACTCTCTTATGCCACAGCCAGTTCTCATCAGCATTAGATAATAAGCAACATATATCATTTGCAGGTAAGGAATCAAATCTATCATATAAATATTGGTAACTCTTTTACCTGTCAATTTCATACCTTAACTTCCTTATGCTCAAGTGTACAACACATAGAAGTAAAGTGTACGTGGAACCTTTGTCACACAGCTGACTTATACTTAACAAGTTGTGGCTTTTAGATCCTTGACATACAACATCTTTAATCACTGTAGATGATTTGTTTCCGATGTCTCCAAAGCCTAGGATTTTCCCTTTGTTATTGTCACCATATTTGATAAAGCCTCCTTCCTTTAAGTTCAGAGACAAGAACATTGACTTTTCTCCAGTCATATGCTTGGAGCATCCACTATCCAGATACCATGATTGATTCCTGGATGCCAAGCGTATCTGCAAAAAATGATTCAAGTTTTGGATTTAGGTACCCAATTTAAATTGGGTCCTAGGGGGTTAGTTTCAAATGCTTGTTTCTTAACTTTCCAAATTTGTTTCCATCCTCTGTTGGCAAGTTTTTTCAGTTTGCAATTGAAAACCATATGTCCTTTTTTGCAACAATAATGACATACAACAGCAGGGGATGATTTCAGATTTGGTATAGTAAAGTTTATCATGCATTTGTTTAGATTTAACAAACTTCTGATGCCCTTTAACATGCATGTTTTGTTTATAGCCAAGTCCAGATTAACATTTAGATTCTTTGATTTCTAAGAAGTCTATCTAAGTTGTTTTTACCACTGTTAACTAGCTACATCACATTTCAGTTCATGAGTTTTCTTTTTCAGATTTTCCTTTATGTCTCTAAGAGACTCATGCTTCAAATTAATCTCATCATACAACATGCATTTTTCTTCTAACAGTTTCTTAGTACTGATTAATTGTTTGAGTACACTAACATATTCAGTATGCAATTCATTAAAGGCATCATGCAGTTCATCATAGGAATGGATTAGAGGTTGTACTTACTTCACTGTCAGATTCTGAGTCAGTATTTGCCATGAGACACAAGTTAGCTTCTTCATCTTTAGAATCATCAGATGAATCTTCATCATTGTTGTTCCAAACAATGTAAGCTCTCTTTGTTGAAGGTTGTTGATCCTTTCCTTTAGTCTTCACAGACTTGTTTTTGTTTTGCAGTTTATAACACTCAAATCTGATGTGACCTGTTTTACCACATTCATAGCAAGTTATGACTTTGCTATCATTGGTATCACTCTTACTGAAGCCTTTGGTCTTTGAATTCTGTGGTTTTCTTGACTGGCTTCCTTTCTTTTTCAGAAATTTCTTGAATTTTCTGACCTACATACCTATCTCATGCTCTTCATCAGATTCACTTTCTGAATCATCAGTATCTGGTTTAGATTTTGCTTTGTGAGTCTGAGCCTTCAGTGAAAGTCCTTTGCTTTCTCTGGTAGATTGTTCTGACTCATTCAATCTGTGCAATTCCATCTCATGTTCCCTGAGCTTTCCAAATAATGTTGCAATAGTCATATTTGTCAGGTCATTTGATTCAGCAATGGCAGTGATTTTGGGTTGCCATTCTCTTGTCAAGCACCTCATTACTTTTCCTATTTGTTGCTCATTGTCTACAACTTTTCCTAGGGCATGAAGATTGTTGATGATGTGTGTAAACCTTGTGTGCAGGTCATTGATTGATTCATCCTTCTTCATGTTGAACAATTCATACTCATGCATGAGAGTATTTGTTCTGGCCCTTTTGACATCTGTGGTGCCTTCATGTGTTTCCTGAAGAGTATCCCACATTTCCTTTGCAGACTTGCAGTTTGACACCCTAAAGAATTCTTCTGCACTCAAAGCAGATGTTATAATATTCTTGGCCTTAGAATTATAACCAACTTCTTTTTGTCATCATCAGACCAATCAGATCTTGGTTTGATGATGATGGATGATCCCTCAGTGCCTGCAAGTTTAGGCACGTAGGGACCATTCTCCACTGCCTCTAAGATTTCCAGCCCATATGCTTCTAGAAAGATGAGCATCCTCTCTTTCCAGTACATGTATGCCCCTTCTCCTAGGAAATCTAAAGAAGTCATGTTCTTTTATGATTTTTTCTCTAAAAAAGTTAGGCTCTGATACCAATTGTTGGAAAAATATGACTTCTTTTGATTAAGAATAAGAGAATTAAGATCAAATCCAACGTGTTCAATTTTAATTCCTATATTAACTATGCAAGATTCATACAAAAAGTACACAGCGGAAATATTAGATCGCATACAAGATGAACATGAAAAATAAAGAGATAAGGGATAGAGAGATTGCACCAAGATTTTATACTGGTTCAGTCGTCTATCAGACGACCTACGTCCAGTCCCGAATTAAACGATTTCGGCCTTTTTCAATAGAATCTTAGAGTGTTTTACAGATGTTCCAGCGCTCCCGGCCTATCAATCTTAAAACTCTCTCTCTATTCTATTTGGCGATCACTGTATCCATGGTTCCTCTACAAAACTCTTCCAAGATCACAGTAAAAGCTTCTTCTTTGATGAGTCCTCTCAACAACGAAGATAGCCACCAGTTTCCAAACTGGATTTTATAAACCCTCAGTTACAAAGAATTGTATTTTACAAAGAACTAAAGAAGTATTAAACTTTTGACTCAATCACTATATTGGTTCTCACACAAAAAGGTATTTGGGCAATGAATGTTTGTGTGGTTGTAAACTTTTCTCTCAAGGTTGTTCAAAGGTTATGAAAAGTTTTCCAAAAGTTGTGTCAAAGATTATCAAAAGTTGTGAAAGTTGGTTTTCAAAAGTGATTGAATCAGCTTATATATATTCAAAGAAAACACGAGGACAATCGATTGCCTAATCGATTTTGTAATGTTTTAATCGATTGTCTAATTGATTTTCGCAGGTCTTGTTTTTCTTGAATCTTGAACATATAAGCATGAATCGATTTGCCAATCGATTCTTTTTAATACATCAATCAGAACTGAAACTATGATTTTATCCAAATCGATTGAGTAATCGATTATAGATGTTTTGTTCCAACAACGAGATCAAAACAATCGATTTCTTAGTCGATTTCACAATCACAGTCATAATCGATTTGGCAATGAGCTGAAACCTTTCTGTAACTTAAAAAATAGCTTCAATCAATTCGTCAATCGATTGTGCTGATCACAGTGAATCAGACTTTTCCTTCAATCGATTGTGTCTGATCAAAGTGGCTCAGACATAAACGCCAATCGATTTGCCAATCGATTGTGCTTGTTACAAAACATCAGCTATTTTGACAAAATCTATTTGCCAATCGATTTAATCAAAGTTGTTCGGATGAATGATTAATCTGCAATCGATTGCCTAATCGATTGCTTCAAACTTGGAGTTTAATAAAACTAAATCAATTGATGTTCCAATCGATTTGTTGGATCACAGAACTTATTCCTAATTTAAAAAACTTGGTCACAATCGATTGATTCCATAACTGGTTGTTTCTGTGACTTGCTAAATCGATTGCTTAATGGATTGCCCAATCGATTGTCCAATCGATTGAATTTATCCCAGAACTCAGGTTTCACCAAAACCATTTAACTAATCGATTGCCAAATCGATTTGTTTAGTGAAAACACTTGTTCTGAGTCAGACAATCGATTTATCAATCGATTCATCAATTGACTTACTGGTTGATTGATTTATATTCATTGGCAAAGGCTTAAGTGTGAGACCATAGTGATTAGTCTACTAAACTTATTACTATGACACTTAATAACACTATACATTTTTGCGTCTTTCTCAAGTGCATCCTCCAACTTTGGTTGATTCCTTGAGTTGCAAGCTATTGTTCCAAGTTGTATGGTGTCTTCTTGTTGCCTGAAATGTTTCTGAATTCAAAACATTAGATCAATCAAGTATTTCATATGTATTGTGTGTTTGGGAATTAAATCAAAAACATGATCAGGGAAGCTCATGACTTACAAACTCCCCCTTTGTGATTTAATGAAAAATACTCAGTTTTTAACATTGAGATTATTTTAAAATCTCCCCATGAGTTTTGGAATGTATGATACATTTCAACAACATCAGGACAAAAAGGTATCAGAGTGCAAACATGGTACAATGTTGTGTATCAGAATACATTTTATCAGAGCAATATGCATTGTATCGGAGTAGTATTTACTTCAGAGTTAATATCATATTATAGCATTATGATATCAGAGCATATGTAGCATATCAAATCATATGGCATCAGTATAACATATACATATATCAGAGCATATATCCATACATCAGAGCATTATATGATCAACATGTAAAATATCAGAGCAAATAATCGCAAGTTAAATCAATCTCCCCTTTTGTCATTTAATACAAATAGAAAAATATACAAGAGATTGATTAAACAAAACAAAAGATATATACATAAAAAAATATAAACAAAGACAGCATAACAAAAGTACTAGAACAAGAGAAAACAACAAAGAAACTAAACCTAATCAACAAATCTATGGCTGATCCTCATTATCACCAGCAGGGAGAAGGAGAGACCGCTGTATTATCCTCAGCAGGTGTCTCCTCCCCATGAGGATCAGAACCATCTAGGTTGGCTTGGTTTGGATCTTTGGTTGATTGTCGTCCGATCTCCGCAATGTCTTCAAAAGACATTTTGAGCCCCAAGTGCTCCTAAATAGCATCCACATCTTGAACCACAGAGTTCAAAGTTGATTGGAGCTTTCGAAGAAAGGCTTCAACTCTTTCATTGTGGGCAGCTTGAATCTTCATGAACTCCAGCAGCTTTCGCCATAATCTCAGAAGATGCTTCAGCTGGTGGAGGTGGTTGGGCACTCGCTTGGGCTTGATATGCACTGGTTTTGCATGATCAGCAGTAGATGGAGTTCTTGTCCATACTCCATTTATGCGTCTTAGCTGCATTTGGTTCATAATTGATTCACCAAATGTCAGTGTGGTTTTGAGATATTCTTCATTGGCTAGAGACACCTTGAAGTGCCTCAGAATCTTCGTCACCAATTGGGGATAGGGTAGGATGTGCTTGCCTTGTGCTGACTTCCATCATGTTCACAACACTATCCATGCCCAGCTCATCCTGAGCCATCTTTGTACAGCCCCCACAGCAGGATAATATCCACCGCTGTACAACCGCATGATTTCCGGCTCTAGGTACTAACATCCTTGTTAGCACGTACCATAAGCATCTAGTGCTCAACCTTCATCTGCCTGTTGGAAGAGAAACCTTTCAACAAAATCGTCGATCATCAGCTCTTTAGTTGCCGCAGCTTGTCTATTGAAGTTTCCCAACCTTTATCATCAGGAGCATCTTGTGCTCTTCCATCAATGGTGTACCCACAAAATGGTAAACCAGTTAACTTGGAAAAGTCCTCAAAAAGTCATTGAGATTCTATTTCCTTTAACCTCAGCAACAAAACCAATTTTGGTGAGGACGAAAGTAGAGTAGAAAGCACGCATTAACTTCAGATAAACTTCCAGTGAAGAGGAGAGGAAATCTTCTAGTCCATGAAACCTCAAATGGTTTTGAAAAGTAAAACCGTTTGTATCAAAAACGTGAAATCCAATGTTCTGGCTTCTTGGATTTTTCTCTTTCAAAAGGATCAGGAAGAGACTTGCCTTCAACTTGTTTGTCCTTTGAAGGCTGAACCTTCTTTGGTGGAGATGAAGGCTTCTTCTTAGGGATTTTAACCAATCTATTGCATCCAATAAATTCATTTGCTTCAATGGATTAACATTTAGGTCATTTTCGTCCTCCCTAGACTATTTCTTGTTAAATTAGGGTTTTAAACCCAATCTTGTGCATCGATAGGTGTGTTTGTGTCAATGGTTTAATATTTAGATCATTTTTCGTCCTCCTTAGGCTTATTCTAGTCCAATTAGGATTTTTAACCAATCTTCTCCATCCAATAAGTTCATTTGTGTCATTAGATTAACATTTAGGTCATTTTCGTCCATCCTAGGCTTATTATTGTTCAATTAGGGATTTTCACAATATTGTGCATTCAATAGGTGTGTTTGTGTGATAGGATTAATATTTAGGTCATTTTCAACCTCCATACGCTTATTCTAGTCCAATTAGGGTTTTTAACCAGTCTTATGCATCCAATAAGTCCATTCGTGTCATTGGATTAACATTTAGGTCATATTCGTCCTCCTAGGCTTATTCTTGTCAAATTAGGGTTTTTAACCAATCTTGTGCATCAAATAAGTGTGTTTGTGTCATTAGATTACAATTTAGGTCATTTGCGTCCTCCATAGGCATATGCTAGTTCAATGATGATTTTTAACCAATCTTGTGCATCCAATAACTTCGTTTGTGTCATTGGATTTAACATTTAGGTCATTATCATCCTACCTAGGCTTATTCTAGTCCAATTAGGATTTTTAACCAATCTCTTGAATCCGATAAGTGTGTTTGTGACATGGATTAATTATTAGGTTTTTCATTCTTCAGCTTATTCTAGTCCAATTAGGTTTTTAAGCAATCTTGTGCATCCATAGGTGTGTTTGTGTCATTGCATTAACATTAGGTTATTTTCATCCTTTCT
>PGWS01008712.1:0-5000 GCA_002896235.1 Cicer reticulatum
CAGAGATTAGGAGACAGCAGATGTGGTATCATCTAAATCATCCGATTCGTGCAGAACCCGACCTTTGGAATTTGAATGTGATTAGCATTTGATTTTCCCGCCCCCCCCCCCCTCTTGTCAAGCGTGGTCAGGAAATGGGAGGGGGGGACCCTCTCTTCTCAAGCATTTTTTTTTCCACTCCTCTCAGAGGTGGAATTCGGTATCGCGGTGAATAAGGCTTGAAGACGTGAACCAAATCATTTAAGCGTCACGTATTGGCTTCGATTCTGGCAGAGCGGGATGGGGACTTATTACGTAGATAGACAGAAGAGGGCTAGCTGGCTTGACCCAGAGAAGAATGTTGAGTTGAGGAAAAGAAGCTTCCCAATTAAAATCTTTTCCTGTCGATGTAGTCTTTTCTTCTCTGTCCTGCTCCGGAAAAAGGGCGAGCGGAGTATGGAATAAAAAAGAAGGAAAGCTGGTAGATTCAGCTCCGTAGTAGCGCGAGATTCGCGTCCCTCCCAGTCACAGATGTGTTGCGTGTAGGTTCACTTTTTTCTTCGAGATTGCTTGGTGTTAAGTGTACCGTTGTGTAGCCTATGCGAAGCGAACAAGCAAGGATTGAGCTGCGCGAAAGCCGCGTTCGCGCATTCGTTTTCTTGTGGCTGGTACAAGTCGAAAAGAATGCCGTATGTCGAGTACAGGTTTTCGAGAAAGGTCCCATCCTTCAATATCATTATTGGGTCGACCGGCCAGATCATGAGTTGAATAGAAATCGAAAGTACATAGCTGTTCCAGTAAATACTTGGATAATCTCTACCACTACTCTACTAGGAGTAGCCTTTTTAGTGCAGCCTGAACGTAAGTAATGGCTTTTGTGCAACGTCGAAAGGGTCCTGATGTAGTGGGATCGTTCGGATTGTTACAACACTCTAGCAGATGTTTGAATTGATTCTAAAAGACCTATTTCACCAAGTAGTGCTAATTGTCCCCTTTTAGAATGCTCCAGTGCTACATTTATGTTAAGTCTGGTCGTCGTGGTCCCGTTGTACCTTTTTGATTATGGTATGGTATGTCGATTCGAACATAGGGCCTACTTTATTCTTGTTTCGCATATCTTCGTTAGTGTTATGGAATTATTTACAGCAGGTTGGTCTGTAAATAGGGGGCGGCCGTTCGGTCGCGTATGATACTAGACCAATAGGTCAGAAAATTGGGTGTTGCCGCAGTGTGAAACGATCTACTCTACCAGGTGTGGCTTACGGCTAGGCTCATAAAGCCTTTCTTTCATTCAAAAATAGGGCCTGGTCGGTCACTTTTCCGGCCGGGTCGATAGATAAGTGGAAGTCATAAAAAAGAGATATCTTCTCTTCGCACCTAAGATCAAGAGCGAAGGGTAGCTTGTCAAGCTGGCCTATATAAATATATTATTCATTATTATAGAATCTTTTAGAAAAAAGATTTTCTAAAGATTTCACTGTCTTTTAACCGGCTGTTCTTCTTGTCAACGCTACTAAGGACCTAGGGTAGCCTACTTAATAAAGAAAGTGAAGCACTAAGGGAGTTCCGAGTAAAGCGATAGGAATTGGTCCACAGTGAGAAACTCAAGCGAAGCAAGAGGAAGATGCCCGGCCGAGGGAAGTCGTAACTGGAGTTGAATGATATAATGTCCCAAGGATTGATTGTTCGTGGGATGGATACCCGTTAAACGTTGGGCTATAGCTATTCTTTAAAGACAAAACACCCACCTAAGGTAAGGGTAAGTAGGGAGAAGAGAAGAAGGTTCCCCGTAGACCCTTCTAGAAGCATTAGCCGGGTTGGGAAGGGAAGTCACTTTCTTTAAAAACGTACAATAATCATCTAAATAAAATCTAACTTTTGGTACCCGAAACAGTATTTCCATATCGACAGGTCAGAAGAGCCCTTCACTACTATCATCTCTTTTAAGAAAGATGAGAATAGTAGAGTCGGGTTTTGGGGGGGCTCTCTCTTCTTTATTTTTTTGATGTTTTTTCCGGTATGCCGCTCCGCGAGAATGGAGTGCCACGCACAAGCGGAGCGAAAACAAAGCAGGGGGAATTCTGCGTTGGAGAAATCCTTTGCGTGGCTTTCTTGTTCCACTAGCTAGGACAAAATTATCAGATGTCCCTTTCGTTATTACACCTTCTTTTTTGATGTCAAAGACCAAAGCTATGCGGAAATTCCATTGGATCTCGGTTGTTCTTTTCAGCGATGGCTATTCATTTAAGTCTTCGGGTAGCACCATTAGATCTTCAACAAGGTGGAAATTCTCGTATTCTTTATGTACACGTTCCTGCGGCTCGGATGAGTATTCTTGTTTATATCGCTACGGCTATAAACACTTTCTTATTCCTATTAACAAAACATCCCCTTTTTCTTCGCTCTTCCGGAACCGGTACAGAAATGGGTGCTTTTTTTACGTTGTTTACCTTAGTTACTGGGGGTTTCGGGGAAGACCTATGTGGGCACCTTTTGGGTGTGGGATGCTCGTTTAACCTCTGTATTCATCTCGTTTCTGATTTACCTGGGTGCACTGCGTTTTCAAAAGCTTCCTGTCGAACCGGCTCCTATTTCAATCCGTGCTGGACCGATCGACATACCAATAATTAAGTCTTCAGTCAACTGGTGGAATACTTCGCATCAACCTGGAGCATTAGCCGATCTGGTACATCAATACATGTTCCTATGCCCATTCCAATCTTGTCTAACTTTGCTAACTTCCCCCTCTCAACCCGTATCTTGTTTGTTCTGGAAACACGTCTTCCTATTCTATCTTTTCTCGAATCTCCTTTAAGGTATGAAATCGAAGCTCGAGAAGGATAAAAACTTTGATTTGAGTGGATTTATACCTGGCTGTTTTCACGCATCAAAGTGAAACCGTGTGAATACATTTCAGGGAAGGACCACGTACCTGGTTCGGAAAATAAATAAAGTCTCACACATCCTCTTGTTCCCAAGAGTCCTATGTCTTTCTTGATTGGTAAACCCAACCAGCTATTTACAACAAACAAGTCTTTCCTCTTGTTGGGGGAGCAGTTCAAAAAGAAATAAACCAAAGCAAATGCCATTAGATGAACTCTTAAACGCTGTAAAGCCCTTTTACAGTGGGGCACAGAAGAACCTATACAGTTAGAGAGCACAGAAGAAACCTATACAGTTAGAGAGCACAGAAGAACCTATACAGTTAGAGAGCACAGAAGAACCTATACAGTTAGATCCAGGGACGCTACACACAGGTTCCCGGGAATCCACCCGTGGAAGTCCCTTCTTCCTCTTCGGTGGTCGAAGGGGAGGTCTCCCAAAATGACCTTTGGGCGGCTGTGGACAGTGCGGAACGCCAGCAATGGCAAGATATGCTTGCGTCCAAGGAGTGGCGGTTTTCTGAACGTCATTTCGCTCTCTGCGACAGAAAAATATCCATGATTGTGGAAAAGGCTCTGTCCTTATATAACGATGGGCACCTGCCGCTCCAAATAAAAGACGAGGGGGATATTGCGAGAGGCATAAATGCCTACTTTGCCGATATGAACCACTACCCCTCGAACGCATCCCGATTACAGCACCTAAAACGGGTACAGGACTGTATCGGTAATCCAAAAAGCTCCATCTGGCACGAAATAAGGGGTTACATGGAAAGCTGAAATATCCCTCTTGTTGTTCTTATCAAATTATCCTTTGAATTACTCTGACATTCCACGTTTCCGAAACGGATCCTATCAAATATTTGACATTTTCTATGATCATCTCTATTTTAGGTATTCGGGGAATCCTCCTTAATAGACGAAATATTCCTATTATGTCAATGCCAATTGAATCAATGTTATTAGCTGTGAATTCGAACTTTTTGGTATTTTCCGTTTCTTCGGATGATATGATGGGTCAATCATTTGCTTCATTGGTTTCAACGGTGGCAGCTGCGGAATCCGCTATTGGGTTAGCCATTTTCGTTAGAACTTTCCGAGTCCGAGGGACTATTGCTGTAGAATTGATTAATAGCATTCAAGGTTAAACATGACTCCTAGAGAATTACCAAAATACGAAGTTCTCTTTTCTCCTTTCGTTCTCTTCTTTATTTTTTATTTTTACTTGGTTGGCAGGCAGGGTCGGGGCCTTTATCGCTGGGCGAGCGCATCCGATTGATTCTAAAGTCCTTTCCTAAACCACTTCCCGTTTAGTTGCTGAAAGATAGATAGAACCTATGAGATTTAGTTCCAGGAATATGCAAGCTAGAAAGATGCTATTTGCTGCTATTCCATCTATTTGTGCATTAAGTTCGAATAAGATATCAATCTATAATGAAGAAATGATAGTAGCTCGTTGTTTTATAGGCTTCATCATATTCAGTCGGAAGAGTTTAGGTAATACTTTCAAAGTGACTCTCGACGGGAGAATCCAGGCTATTCAGGAAGAATCGCAGCAATTCCCCAATCCTAACGAAGTCGTTCCTCCGGAATCTAATGAACAACAACGATTACTTAGGATCAGTTTGCGAATTTGTGGCACCGTAGTTGAATCATTACCAATGGAACGCTGTGCGCCTAAGTGCGAAAAGACAGTGCAAGCTTTGTTATGCCGAAACCTAAATGTTAAGTCAGCAACACTTCCAAATGCCACTTCTTCCCGTCGCATCCGTCTTCAGGACGATCTAGGCACAAAGTTTCACTTATTAGTTAGGAGGAGATTTAGCCCCCTGTGTATCTCGAAAGCAGAAAAAATAGAACTCATTCGAGAGAGCTTGGTGGTCTTAAGAATGGTTCGGGTGGGGGGTTCTCTTAAGAATAAATAAGACGAATAGAATCTAATTCATGTTTATGCTAACAGAAGAGCGGATCCAATACACAGACAACTTCTTTCTCATGAAGCAGCTTTGCAAGAAAGGAGTTAGTTCCCTCGAGGGTTCTGATAGCCAATGCTTCCTACGCTCCAGCCCTTAGCCCTGAACTCCTTAGCACAAGCACTAAGTAAGCCCGTGAAGGCCTTCAATATCGCACCTACTAGGA
>PGWS01008712.1:10000-17180 GCA_002896235.1 Cicer reticulatum
GAAGGGCTGGGCATACCTTTTTTAGGATTTCTACCCCAAAATGACTGAACTGCCTTTCGAACTGAACTACCACGACTCTCGCTAACTGCATCGGATTCTGTGGATAAAAGAAGACTCGCTGAAAGAGCGGATTTGATTCCGAACCGCTACGCTTTCTTATATTAGTGTAGTGCGCTTAGCGCTTCCTGAACCAACTGAAGCAAGGAATATGAGGATCAGAGCGCTAGCATCCCTTGCTCTCGATCGATTGCTCACCACCGTCTGATCCGAACAAAAAAAGGAATAGAACTGGGGACACCTTTAGGTGTAAGCATGAAATACGCCCGAGCAAGCTAAATTCTTTCTATGTAGTAATCGTGCTAGGCTATGCCCCTGAACCCTTTGGTATCCAGAAAGAAAAGCAGAGGAAGTGGCTTTGATCCTATTTTCTATCAAAGCAGGTTCTACCACAGCAGGCCCAATCCTACTACCCGGATGATCGTCTTGGGTAAGATCTTTCTATATCAAAATATCAGTTGGATGCCTACACGCGATCCTTTTTTGCTTCCTTATATCGAGGAAGAGAAAAAGAGGCCTATATCAAAAGTATAAACAACTTATACTTCTATCATAACACGGATCACGCTGTATATAGATTGGATGTATGTCTGAGCTATCTTCTTTGTACCATACCATCTAGAGGGCTGTGATTTCCGGGGGGCAGGACACGAAGCCCCAACATGGTCTAGCACTACGATGGAAACTGGATGTCTGCCTTTGTGAGTACCTATCTTCTTATAGGAAATTGCTATTCAACAAAATAGAAGATTGCAAAGATTCAGCCTTAGTATTAGTAGAAGTGGGTAGCGGCACTGGCTAGACGGTCTATCCCCCTTTAACTTAAGTAGTATTTCCAATTTACTCTCTGTCTCTAAAAAAAACCGTAACACAGTCCAGGATAAGTGTGACCGCGTATATATACGATATAGAAATCCAGCCCCACACCCGCGGGTAATGCCCCCGTAACTTCGGGAGAAGGTTTCTGAACTCCTATCTATTCAACCTGGCCTATCTTCTTTCTAACAAGAGGACGCTAAAATAAAAATGATAGCGAACTAGAAAGATACTGACAGAAGCTAAATCTCAAATCATAGACACCGGAGAGAACGATCATACCAGATGATAGCTATCTTAGAGAACGCTAATTTAACCATAAGAGAGAGCACCCTATTACATACTGCCTTGCTCTTCTCTCTATCGTAGTTCTTTCTCGCAGAGTAAGGATTTATAATTCTATACTAGTTCCTATGGCGTAAAGGAAAACATTTCGGCTATTACATCTATGGGTCAACGACTTTCTGGAGTCTCTTAAAGAGGGGATGGAAGCAAGGTCCAATCCCATTATTATAACTTATAATACGATCATCTCACAGATGAAGAAGTGAGCAAGCCTTTCTCCAATGGATTCTAACAGCGCAGACTAGGCATCTTTATCAGATTTCTATTTATATATTAGTAAAAAAGCCCCTTGTTTCAAGGCTAGGGCTTCCCGGTTTAATTGCTATTTGAATTTAGCAGCATTGGCCGTAGAATCAAATATGGACGGTGACTGACCACTAGATCTGTCGATCGAGACCTTGCTTCACCACGCCCAAGCCGGAGGCTAAGTAGAGTTGAATAAGGTGAAGATGGATACCGCTCATAAAGAGCTTGGTTAAGTGGTATGCCTTGCTGGTTGGATCAGAATCCCTTCCCTTTCTTTCGACTTGCTTGCTACTGGATTATTATAATAAAAGACAAACTGGTTTGCATTGGTAGCTATTCTTAGCGGTGACATACTTTTTTTTTATTAATATATATAATAATTATTGAAGTTAAACCACGGGAAAACAAGCACAGGAAACAAGACAACGGCCAACGATCCGTTCCCTCACTCCCAATAGAATAGATAAAGCAATGATAAACCGCTCGGGACCCATATTCCCATGGTCCCTTCGCTCAACAAAAAGTCCTAACAATAAGGATATTATCTAACAGATACGCTGTCTAACTACTATAACAAAGTCATCAACTTAGACTACTTTCAGATAAGGGTTGTTATACAAGTCAACTATTATCGTACAGTGATGATCGAAATAACTGTTGGTGATCCCTTTTCGAGTTCCTTCGTTCCAGTCCAGCGGCGGAAGGGGAGACTTAGATCTTGTCAGTTCATAACAAAAACCGCATCCGGTGGTATCCTATCGTCGTAAAAAAATAATTAATTGCTTCAAAAAGGGAATGAGCTCTCACAGGTTGAGTTTTTTTCGGCCAGATTTCGCGTATCATTTATTTCGTATAGAGAGAAGAATAAATTGTCCTTTTTTCTTGCTGTTGTTAAACAGGCTGTGCCTTCGGCCGCCTATGATAGGGGGCCCTTTCCACTCCTTGTTGAAGTTGCAAAGCTCGTTGAGGCAGATTGAACGCTACGCCCTTGGAATAAAATCTTTTCCTGGATAGATGCTGTACATCCAAATCCAGATGCCGAAGTTTTTGCAGGGTGATCAAATTGACTTAAGAACCTGGGTCAGATTCTATTGATTGTGGTTTCTTGGCTGGTCCCTGTGCCATACAGAGGACTATTATGCTCCTCGTCCCTAATAACCTAACCTAATAATAAGAATAGGTCGTCGTCTGTAAATGCAGCCATATTAATCATCCTATAAGGATTCCTTCCTCGACTGTTCTGCAAAGAAAGCCAGATTATCCTCAATCCTCAGGATTAAAGAATGCTTCCACCAAAGTACCCGGAAACATCATTAGCACGTCATATCATATACTGTGAGCAAGGCGGGCTGAGAATCCTCTTCTAATCTAAGGGGCCAGCACAAAATGGCGAGATCATCTATCTATCTCTAGGATATCCGCTGTTATGCCTTCCTTACCTACCTGAATTCATTCATACCATTCCCTCACGTGCCTTTGCAGTTAGCAGCGGAAAGAGAGATAGAGATTGGTTAACTCCCTTAAGTCTTCCTAAGGGTATAAGAAGGTATCCGTGAGGGCATTTAAAGTGAGGGTATCACTCGGATAGTTAGGCCCGAGAGATAGCTGAATTGACCTTAGTCTTCCTAAGGGAGTGAGTGAACTACTAGTCGTAGGGCACGAACGCAATAAGAAGGAAGTCTTTCTTTCGCGCTGCTTTGGAATTTTTTGCAGGGAAGGTCCTTTCCGTTAATTCAATATCTGTCTCGCCTGCTAACTATTCTCGGTCTACCCTGATAGGGTATTCGATTCCTCTTGGCTACTTTACCTTTATTACGATATCACCAGATTAGCAAGAAATACCTGTGACCTGGTTCACGCTTTGTTTTGACTTCAAGCAGTTTCCAAGATCAGGATCCGTATTTTATTTTCAATCAATCTCCTCAGCATGAATTAAAAGTGGGTCTTTCGATACAAGTGGTAAGACCTATCATTCAGCATCCAAGACCTGGCCGATGGCTACTTCAAATTCAAGTGCCACTTATCTTAACACAACTCGGGCTAATCGACTCCCAGCCTAGCTAGACCTGGTTCAAGCAATTAAGCCAAAGCAACACTTATTCCTTACCGGATTCAATTCTTTCGTCCACTTCTCTTTCTTTTCTTTCACTATTCCCATCAAGCCTTGGGTTCTCTTGATGCTTTCATTTCCCTCAACCTGAGTAAGCTGGTCCCTCAGTCAAACTTCTTCCAGTTCGCGTTGTTTACCCCGAGTGGATCAAAGGGTTCCTTCGGAGCAAATAAATCTTGCGCTGCTTAAGGAGCTCCCCACATTCGCACGGGCTGGGGACATGATGAGAGCTGCAAACATGGCTCTGGAATGTGTCCCTTACCACCCTAACTACTAGCTCTAGATCAGGATAGGAAAGAGCCCTCGGATTTACAAGCAATTGCTCTGGTATGCTAAACCACCAAACGGAGAATCCAATCCATAAGCAAGTTAGGAGAAAAAATAGCATATCCCTTACATACGAATAAATGAGTGCCTCCTCTAAGCTAAACTCTTTGATTCTGGAGGTTTTTCGCTGTAAAAAAAAAACCCCTGCCTTCGATCTGGTGATCTCAGTAAATATGAATCTCTTCCTACTTCTCTTATTCTGAACGGTAATTGCTCCATATTCGCTGTAGGTGGAAGCCAAGGACCAATGGAATACATTCTATGTCGCTCGCCCTGCTTTCTAACCCAAAGTAAAGTGTACGCCGGGCAGGGAAGTCGAATGGTGCGGGTGGATGTACTTATAGTATAACTGTCGTTGGAAGGGACTTCTCGTACTTCAGGCACTCCAGAGGTTAGTTTTTAAAAGAGTGAGAACATGTCAAACAACAAAGAAAATAAGGAATGGAAGGTGGGTGCCCTCTATATTGGGGGTTGATTCTAGCTAAAGCTAAAATATCTAAAACGAATAGGTAAGGGAACTGCATCTTTCACTAATGTACCAACTGTCGTGAGTTGGGCGGAGGACCTGGGGGCAGTCGCTACGGAATATAGACTTGAAACCGAGCGGGAACATGGCTGGGAGTAGCTTTTAACAGTGCTGGTCTACCCCGATTTACCCATTGAGAGGGACTGAAAGCCTTGGTTTCGCCACCCCCTATTTCATTAGTAGAGCTCTATTGAGAAAGACCTTGGAATTGGCCAATCACCAAGGGCGATGTTAGGTTAGCATTCAGAACGAATAGAACGAACTCGAGTTCAGTTCACCGGTACGGCACAGCCGGGGAGAGCGGAGAAAGGTAAAAGCACAACTAGAATGCTTTTTCAGAAAGAATCCCACATAAATAAGCTTCCGAAAGAAGTAATGCAATTGGTTGACCCAACAAGGTAACGGAGAGGAAAGACCCCTACCGCTAACTTCTCTGTCCTAATCTCCTGTGTCGAAGCTTTCAGGTCCTTAGATCGGGTCAAGCTTGGCACTCCTCCAACTCTAACCTCTCTTTCCTACTGCACTGAAAGCCTTCTTTTCTTAACCAGCTATTGAATGAGTGAGTAGCCAATCCTAAGAAAAGAGTTGCTTTCCTTTTAGCCGTGTAACTTGGCCTATTGGTCTACTGGTCTATTAGTCCTTGTTCTTCTTTTCGTTATCCGCATTGGAGCTAGAAAGGGCTACTTGTAGGACTTGTACCGATCTGTATTTAGCCAGCTCTTTTTTCCTCGCCCTAACGGATCCTGAACTCTAAGGAAAACTCCCTTTCCAGAGAAGCACTCATTTTCTTTCTAGAAGCTCTTTTTTTCTACCCTTCTAACTAGTGTCACTTGCTTGATCACTTCGGTGAGGGGTTATGCCAGAGGGACTGCAATCAATTCACCGGGGTAATAAAAGTACCTTTACACCTACCCTTTTTTTAGTATGACTAGACCCAATAGATTGTATCACTATACCCAGAACTGTTGTCTACCTAGGGATATGCCATTTACGGGGGGAGCTAGTCAGAGATTTGGACTTCTTAAGCCAATCCTAGTACTGGTCTTACTTATTACTGCTATAAATATTCTAACGGGTAGAATGTGATTAGCTCTTAGACCTGTTCAAACTCTGTGACAGGTTAGGACAACTATTGTTATAAATGATAGGCCTTTCACTTCTTTGCTTGGTAGCTCCGTCTTTTATAATATGCTATAGATTATCAATACATCTTTCCTTTGCACTGAAAGCTGGCTAGCCTAAAATCTCTACTTGAACTACTGAAATGGGATCTAGCCTTTGGGCTTAGTTCAGAGTTCTGCCTTCTAGGCTTCTTCCTTAATCAGGAAAAGCCCTTTACGCTTTGAGCCGGGTATGAAAAAAGTGAATCCGGATCCTTCGCCACCTTCTCTCCTTGGTTCTGAGATTGTAAGGATTTCTTCCCTCTTTCTCTTAAAATTAAACCGGCATACTGAAATCGATTGCACTAAGGGGCTTCGATTGTGCTGAAAGAAGGACTTCGTTGAAAAATATAAAGATATTGGTTACATCTCGCGTACTTGCCCATATTACTTATATGGGGTGACCCACTTCTACTTACGCGGATTCCAAAGCCGCTCCCATTCCTCAAAAGCCCGGCAGCAGAGTAAACCCCTCCTTCGGTCGGTTCATGAGCTGCCAAAAGCTAACTCTACGCTCGGTAGCTACCGGATCTAATGCCACCATTCTTCGGCCTATTACGAACAGTTTCGATGTCCCAGATCGTCTTGTGTTTCATCAATCTTCGGCAGGAGTTTTGATGCGGGGATTCCCAGCTGTAGTGGGCATCGCTTGGAAATCGAAAATAGTAATGTATTGCCTACTCATGTTACTGATCATTATACGAACTAATGCCTTTTCTGGGGGGACGATCAGCTCATATATCTATTTATTTATATAATTTTAGAATTAGAATTGATTCTTTTCCCTCGGGAACGAAGGGCTATAAGAGAATCAGTAGCCTTGGAAAGGAAGTAAAGATGAGCTCTCTTTCTGACCTAAGGGCTAAACTGAACTCACTTGAAAGGAGGGAGACAAAGATGTGAACATGAAGTCAGAAGTTCCCCAGACGTGGGGACTAGGGACGGAGATTCTTTGAAAGAAGACCGCTTTGCCATGAAAGTGCGGTTGAAAGATTCGATTATAATAAGCTTTTTCTTTTTTTGCCAGAGAAAGAGAAGAACCTACGACTGTGGAATGCTTCTTATATGTTTCGTAAAATAGAACTCAATAGTAAAAAACTAGACTTTGTCTTAGCAACTGACTTCAGCCATAGTGAACAGGGGAAAACTGCTCACTTTGATAGCCCTACCCTAGTGTATGCACTCAAGCAGCAGTAGACGGCACGCGTCACCAAGCATACCGCCCGAGGTTTAAGGGGTTCAATCAGCGAAATGGAGTTAGCCCATTTCCCTAGCCTAGTTTTAAGCAGAACAGCACCATCCTAGTCCAGAGCAGTACTTCTCTTAATGGCTCGAGGGCAAGACAAGCAGCCCGCTTCGCTCCTCAATTGCTCAAAGAAACAAGATGAAATAATGCTTATGTGAACGTCTTCTGGCGAGGCTTGGGGATTAAACCAATATCTTTCTATTTGAAGCAGTGTGCGGTATGCCTTAAATTCAACAAGCATACGCTGGCCAGAATAGTACTTAGATTTCCGTCTCTGTTTAGTTTAGCTGACTCGCTCGGGATATCCTCACATCATTCCGGCATTTCACCGTCAGAGGATCCGATCC
>PGWS01008719.1:0-21002 GCA_002896235.1 Cicer reticulatum
CCAACTCCGAATTTATGGCCTAAACACCACTTCCTTCTCAACCCACTCATATGACTGGTTCACAATTGTGAGGTCCCATCCCAGTTGATACCTGATCTCTGATAGAAGTAAGGATCTGCTCGACTATAAAAACCAGCATTGATTGATAGCACTACTGCCACCAAGAACTCTTCCTCTAGCGTTGGGGACACCATCCTCGGATGTAAAGGCCTGGGCTGGTGAATCGAAAGTATCAATGTAGTGTAGCCCGAAATCCATCTTGAGTCCTCTTTCCATGGGCAACACCCCCACGTTCAAGCAATAGAACTATATAAGTTAAAGTGGTATTAACCTGAAAGAGAATCCCTACAAAGGAGGGAACTCCGAAGGAGGCAGGGAAAGGTGCATGCCTGTACTACAAGGTCCTGTTGAATGAATAAGACGACACTTCGTGTCTTTATCCTTGGATTAGGCAGCGACCCTTGGGACCTGGTCCTTTGGTCTTCCTCTTTACAGCAAGGCTTCGCCGGGGCTTGGAGTCGGGAGCGCAGGGAGGTGACCCAACGACCGGAGAAATCCAAGGCGACAGTCCCTTTGGGCCTGGCAAAGAAAGAAATCCAGGTTTTTGGCTCGCAATAAAGCTAGGGTCCTGATCGAGCAACTAGCAGTCCTATCTATCCACCTCTCCAGACACAATATCTTGAGTACCTAGGATGGTGACCACATCTGCTGGCATGTGATGTTTGGACATAGAATCGAGTCCTTGTGAATGGGCAGAGCCAGGTGCTCTTATTTTACGACGGTAGGGACGATTGCTTCCATTACTGACCAGAAAGACACCAAATTCTCCTTTAGGTGCTTCAACTGAGGTATAGGTAGAAGGGGCTGGTACGGAAAAACCTTCTGTATAAAGTTCGAAATGGTGAATTGAGGTAGAGTAGACCGATGATCCTGTAGTCATTTGGCCGGCTATTGAAAGAAAAAGCTTGCATCTGCTCTCCCTATTAGTTAATATAATAGGTCCGATCTCTCTCCAAACCTAACGTGATAGTTTCCCATCATAGGGCTTTCTATCTATAGATTGAGCCATTACCAAGGAGCTAATTCGTTCAGAACTCAGTTGACTGCTTATATAGATAAGGCGGAGCGTCCTTGGCTCAGCATTATAGCACATAGGGCTTCGGCGCAACTACAGCGCTTCGCTAACTCGAAGCGCCTCGCTATGAGAATCTAGCTTCGCTAACGCTCGGCTAAGTATTGAACCTTCGCGCGTTCGCTTTCTCAGTAGCAAAAGCGCTTCTCTTTGCCCCTTAAGTAGAAGGACAAGAAAGATATTTTTTGTTTAATTGCTCCCGCTTCCTCGCATCTGCGCTCGTCAAGCCAACTTTGCTTTTTGGGAGGTTAAACTGCGGTTGAAGCGGACATTTCGAAATGACAGCATCGAAGATTTATATATATATAAATTATTATATGGTCACGGTTATCCCGGACTGCGTTCCGGAAAAAGTGGCCTACTTGAAATGAAAGAAAGGGCGAGCACTCTTGTGTTTCAACCCCACTATCACTATACTTTGAATAGTTGTGGGGCACTGTGTACTTACAGCCTCCACGATAAGCAAGTGAATGGGGCCGGTGCGTGGCGAACGGAACGGTTCATCAAGCCATTTCTCGCCTCAACCCCCTAAACTAAATAGGAAGAGGGGTACTTTACAAAAAAGGGGGTAATTGCTTCGCACCTGACTGTGATAGCCCTCTCGATACCTTATTGGTTGGAGCTTTTTTAGTAGTGGCCGCTTTCCCATCGCTAGAGCCTTTTCCCAGTGCGCGGAGCCCCAACGAGGAGGGGAGGGTGTTAGTGGTTTATCATTGGGTCAATAATGCTAATACCTCTTTTTGTGCTACTCCTAGGGCGGGAAGAAGATAATAAAACGCGAAGCGTTCTATTGGTTTCCCAACTTGTTGCTTCTAAAGGCTGCCCTCTCTCGGCTGGATGTTGGTCCAGCCTACTACGAGGATCCCGTATCCAGCAACCCAATCTAAAAAAAGGGAAAAAAAAGGCCTTGTCTAGGTTGGAGCTATGAAGCTTACCTTATTATTATGTATGAAAAGGCCTTTCCTTCACGGGCTTACTTAGTGCTTGTGCTAAGGAGCAAGAAAACGGATGCGCTAAGGTTGACGCTCGACCCAAACAAGCAACGGCGTTCGAGCCCCTATCAGATAAAGCCTTGGTAAAGCGCGCTAGCGCGCTTGACTTGGAGGTTCGCGCATCCTCTTGCTGGGAGAGGGGCTAATGCCACTCGACTGGTTGGAGAGGGGTTAAGTTAGAGTCAGGAGTTTAGGCTTTTTCAGCTGGTGCGCGTTAGCGCACTTCCGTTTTCCCTTTACTAGTAGGGGGTCCCGTGGTTCCTATGCCGCCGCGTTTCCCGGTCCTTTTCTTTTAGTGCTTCGACCCGAAGCGATAGCTTCTAGCTAGTTCAGTGGATAAGATGGCTGCGCTCCAGCTCACTCAAGAATGGGACGGCAGTGGTCCGCCGGCAAGCTCGTTCTGATCTTGGACGCAGTACATTGGAATCCTGAAGCACCACCACGAACGCTACCGCTCGTTCGCCTGCGGTGCGGTAAGGCACCACCCAGTTGTGCCAGCAGCCAACTCCGGCGTGTCAGCTTAGTTATCCTCATCAAGCCACTTACTTGATGTCTAGCTTGCCAACTGGTAGACGGTTCCTTTTCCCCCAGATCAATGAAGAAGGGAGAAGTCAGTTGATTCTTCCGAAGAACCGGAAGCGAAGCGCTATGCCGGGGCGGGGGGACGGGAAAAGAAACGGCTCCGAAGAAAGAAATGGAGATTCCCAATGCTTCTCCACGCCCAACGAGATGCGCCAACCTCGGGATGCTTTACTCCTAACCCCACTAGGTTCCGAGACGGAGCTTAACCTGAGTCTCGGTTAAGAACGGCGATGATCTACGTTTCACACGGCGCACGATTCCATGGATAGTTTCATTCGACATCGTGATGGAGGACATAACTACGATCATCGGCTTTGATCGTGCCACTAGGCATTTTATTAGGACATTGCAAAATTATCCGCAGACTTTGTCGCATCTCTTCAATACGGATACAGTAACGATCATCAGGCGATCCCTCTGGTACCTACTGGTACGTCAGCGATCCGATTGGGTCATGAACATCGTAAGGTGCTGCTCTTCCGCGAATCCCACATAACCCCTGTTGGGATGGGTAGGCCCACCACTTCACTCACTTAGGCCTGGGCAAGTCAGTGGGGGACCTGTCGGCTCCTCCCCCTCCCAAAAAAGACAAACTGTACGTGAGAGTCCCTTCATACGGCTCGAAATCATAGTCTCAGATGCCCCGAGAGGCTATCTTTCCTTAATTTTTGGTTGGTTGGTTCACGCGCGCAGCAACGAGCACTGGCCGCAACATAGGAGGGACACCACTATCTACCATTAGAGTCAGACCACTAGCTAAATCCGCACGCAAAAAGAATGTCCTTTTCTGGTTGAGGCTTTCTTTCCTTTATAGTCTTGGAGGGGCGCGTCTGACACGTTCGCTGATAGTCCTTTCCTTCCGTACCACACAGGATCTGGTGTTCTATGGGCGGATCCGCTCCTAAACATAAGGATAGGGGGCCTATCATATCAAAAGGGTTTGTAAAGAGAACCCGGCTACTACTTTCATTCGACGTTCCGCCGCCAACGATTCGAATAACACACATTCTATGATAACAAGAAGGCATGAACCGCGAGAACTAGATCTGCTTTGATCAAGGGAAAAAGCCCAGTCAGCCACCACTTCGGTGCAGGTCACGTGCCTACAGCTCTGCACTTCGCTTTTTAGAGACTTTGCCTCTACCACAATACATATCTCATGATGCCTCAGTCGCATCACTTAACACATATGGAGATAAGATAAGGCCAGCTATACCAATGTATCCACTCAATAGACCTAACCTATGCCGCATTTGGCGACTGTGCCTCACCCCGGTGACATTGCTAATGCGGTTCCGTACGTGCCGCGAGGCCAGAGGCGAATCATTTCACGGTCCGTAGACCAACCACGTTCGAAGGTGGGCGGCCCGCTAGAACAAGTCATGTTTGACTGGGCTACACACATTCGCTCACTTACGCTGTCCCCCTCAGCTCACCCTAGCCCCGGGCCTTTTGCTCTTCTAACGTAAGCTCCAAGGGCTTCACCACCAAGTCTTCACTGACAGAATATGCATGTTAAGTAGAGCGTCAGCAGAACCGTTGTTGCCTGATGGAACTCCCCCCATATTGGCTATCATGTTTCATGTCGCACGACCTCTTAACATTACCACCACTGAATCCCCAATCCTTTGCTTGCTGTGGCAGTGACCAGTACCAATATCCACTATCGTTGTCCAGATACGTGTGCGCGTTGAATCTCTTCTAATTTCGTCGATACGAGAAGCAATTGTTGTGTGAAGGAATCAATATCTCGACATAAGCAAGAGGCAGATCTTGTGCCACTCCACCGGGTCGTATGAAACTGCATGCATCCTGGCTCCGAGACTCTTTCATAGAATCCAACAATTTCTCCCGCTCCTCAAAAGCCCACAGGACGGTAGTGGATCTCCCACATCAATAGCATGAGTAGTTAAAGCAATGAATGATTTGAAATTCGAGTTATTTTCACGGAATAACACTCGTATATATTGAGCTCGTAGGATACTCGCAATTCAAAAGTCTCTCTACGGCTGAAGAATGTGAGCGTGTTTTGGGCCATCGTAGAACATAGATAGGGTCGACGACGGAACGAAGAACTCACCCTAGATACAGCTTTTTCGTACACGTCACTTGCATCACATCACAGTGCTCTGAACCGTGCAATAAGGTCACCCATAACACGCTCTCCCACTTGAGTGACCTTTAGCCCCAGGCAGCCATGCTATTTCATCGATATTGGAAAATAGCAGCGTAACGTAACAGTATTGAAAGCTGGTCGCTTTTGAGGGAGGTGGAAAGCCTTTCAATAGGAGCCCTACTTCCCTCTTTGCGACCTCATCACTTCAAAGCGCAAAACCCATTTCTTTCTGAGTTCACCGGGCGTGAGCGCACCTTGTACTATTGCTTATCGCTTTTTTAGGTTATGCAATAACGGGAGGCTTAGCTCTGGATCCCCCTGCTTGCAGAAATGAATGGATCAGAAGGGCGGGCTGGGTTCTATTTCCGGGCCGGGCGGAGTGAAGGCCATAAGAGAGAAGATGCCGCCTCCCGTAAAGGAAGAGAGGAAAAGGGTGCTGTATCTATCTCGACCAGTTTCCCGAGGCGTGTGAAATCCAGACCGGCTCAGAGAATCACTGGCGCTATTTAGCCCTCTCGTTTCGCCATTCCGAAGTACTACTCTGCCTTCCCTTTTGTACATAACCAGGCGCCCTCCTCTTCCAATCACTAAGAAAAAACCCATCAAAGGGCCCTATCTAAGTAAAGCTTCGTCTGTATTTTCCCGGCCCCAGGGGAGTTTACTCAAACCCATTCCCCCAGTCTTCCGCACTGCTCAAGTAAGTGTGCGACTCCGTATGAGGACCTCCTTCCTTCTGCCCACTCTCTGTTTCACACGGTTCTCAAAGCAAGGAGGAAAGGTGGGCAGCAGGTACCACGAGCCCTCTGTCCCACACATCTATCCAGAAGCAGTGTAGTTCACGGTTCCACGAATGCTCCTATCTATCGGCAAAGATGCGGTGAGTGTGCAGTTATGCTTCGGATGCTTCGCATAGAATAGATCGACCCCAGTTCCTGTTTCTTTTCCGGTGCACTCGCTTTATATCTCCGACACACAAGGAAGGACGCGGTGGGAAGGAAGCAGCCCTAGCCTCTGTCCGGCCGATCATTCCGCTTGCAATCTTGCATTCACGCCTCCGTTTGACTGCCGCTCGGGGATGGAGTTGTAGATACGTTAGTCTTAGCGGATCATTGGCTCCAAACCTGTTATCTCCTTCTACGACATGCTGTTGTCGTCGCCATATTCTATATTAAACTTATCATCTCTGCCTCGCTGCGGGTCAGCACTCCGAAAGAAACGGAGGACATCCATTCAGTGACTCGCGATCCACCTCTAACACGATCAGGACATAAGGGTAAAGCTTGAAGATAAGTTGTACTCTATTAATTTCTCAGTCCCTCTCAGTCGGGTGGGCGCCGCCGGTCGTTTCGACCAGAATCCCCCTAAAAACCGTACGTGCGGTCTCCCCGCATGCGGCTCACGCCATCTCGTAGGTGGCCCAGCCCAGCATTCATTCGCAATCCTGTAGTGAAATTGAGACTGTCGACCTCGGAAGCTAATTCGCGTGTAGGCTGCGCTGTCTGTCGTACCGTTGACTCTACTCTATTTCATTGAATTAACTTCTCATTCATTTTTTTTTATTTGATAGCTGCCTCCCTCTTTCCAAGAATTAATGCACTTCCCCCTTGACTCAGAGGCCCTTCTCTAATAGGGGACAAAGCCTTCATTTTTCCGTCATAATGACCGGCCCCTCTGGCTCTTCCACCGTCCTGGCCTCCCTTTCCTACCTATGCTATGCTCCCCCGGCACAGCCTACCACGCTTCGCGCCTGCGCGTTTTTCGCCGGACGGTCCTTTGCAGTAGTGCCAATCCTCCCGCTGGCTTGTATGGGCGGGTTGTCCTCGCTGCTGCGTCTCTGTTGAGGCTATGGATTACAGACAATGTAGTTGATGAGACAGCAGCGGGTTACACGTTCCGCTTGTGCCTGAGATGTGAGTTTGCAGTGGTATGATCACCCACGGAGTTCAGCTAGCGCCCTTGACAGGCACTCCAGGACCCGCCAACGCTCATGAAAACCCGGGTCGTCGGTCCTCATTCATCTGACCGGAGTGTGATCGAGGCCACCTTCACATACCTTCTCCTTCTGTCCTTATGTGTATAAGGTAGGGCGTTTCGCTTGAGTTGCTCAACCGCCCGCGGTGCTCGTGGACGCCTACGGGACCTCCTACGCGTGCCGGGGACCAAGCAGGCATACTAGCGCATAGAGCCGACTCGGCGTCAGCGGCTTCGTGCCGCATGGAGTGATCCAATAATGTGGTTCCGCACGTTCCACCATTCTCCGTTCATTTCCAATACTGATCGTAAACACCATGAGCAGCAGGGATGTTGATCCGAATTCGAAGTTACAATTTTTGATTTTCCCGTTCCTAGTCGTCATGGGAAAAAAGGAGAAATAAGAAGATATTATTCCCTAAGAGCTTGTCCAGTACTACCTTACCAGAAATGCATCTCTTGCGTGCGAAGACTTCTATTGCCCAGCGTTATTCCCGGCTCTGTTATGAAAGAAAGCGAAGCGGCAGCATCATCTTTACAGGTGTTCCCTAATTTGAGGGATTTTAGGATTAGAGGTTCTCCTTTATCTCCCACCCATTCCGCGGAGGGTTTCAATATAAATCTCCGCAGATTATTTCAGATCGCGAGACATAATGTTTCTCTGCGACACTGGAATGATTTCTTCCATTTCCGAAAAGTGACGGAAAGCCGCCCTTCCCCTTCTCACAATATTCCCGAACTAGCTCAAGATCACAGATGAATGGCACTTCGAAGTGCCGCACGCTTGGGATCGGATCCAGCTTGCAGTGGGGAAACTTCCACCGTTTCAGGACTGGAGCCTGCGTTTCTGAATGACCTCCCTCTCACGGTGAAAAAGTGGAGTAAACCATCTCGAAGAATCCATATCGTTCCACCTGGAAAAACGTGTCTCACTACAGCCAACTAACTCCCCTGTTTCCTATCGAAAAACCAACCCTACAAAATTTGTCTAGAAAATCTAACCAGTTACACACTGGGCAATGGTTCATGAAAGAGGTTGACCCCCATCCCCTTCATTGTATGGGCAATGAACTCCTCGCTTTAGTCCGTTCTTTTCCTTCTTGTGGGCTCGGGTCGATAGTAGCCGGGTAGTAATGTCCGAGCCCGGCTACCGACCCGAAGGCTGATCGGGGAAAGTCATAAAGGGACGTTAAACGTAATTCTATATCTAGAAGGCGTTACCACAAAAAAAATCCGAGTCTTGGTAGTTTACTTGCGTACTTGTTAGAGTCAGGCAGTTGAAGTGAAAGTTTATAGACTGTCCCACTAAGATGGGCGGGGAAACTAACTTCCGAGAGAGCTGCTTTCGCCTCGGTAATTACCTAACGAGAGAGAGCCGATGCCAAAGTTAGCCCTTTACCGCGAGGGAACGCCAGACAGACTGACTGACCTCTGCTAACTAAGTTTGTTTATATAGACTGGAAGCTAGAGAGATACTATTCCTTAGTATAGTGCCGCTACCAGAAAGCTGTGTTTCATGCTTAGGCGTCAGACCTACTCGCCCGAGCCGCATCCCCGCCACACTGCTATATCACATAAGGCTCACATCCCACTTCATCCTACACTATACCTTATATAAATAGCCTTCGTTCTATAACAATTCAGACAACAAGAAGCAAATATTGTGATTCAGACCTTTCTTATTTTAATTTCAATTGATTTGTTCGCTTCCATGGCAACGGAACCTTATTTGCTCGCCTCAGTAGCCGCTTTTGCTATGGTAAATCTGTATCCGCTGCTGTCTCCCCAGAGACTTATGGTGGGTTTCAATAGATCTCTTCTTCCACCTAGGTTCAAGGGGCTATGCCGCTATGCTACACCGAAGTATGCTCCTAGGTAAGCGACTGCCTTTGATGCCGCCTCTCCGACACGAGGTCGTTTTCATAAAAGGCTATCGATTCATGAAGGTTGCCTATGGCTCTGTATCTACTCTGTCTGCTGGGTGCTTATTTTTAGAAGCTGCAGGATCCAATGCTCTAAACTACTGCTTCTTCACGCTTCTCCTGCGATTTTCTCTCTTTCGTCCTTGCTCCTGCACGCACCTTAAAGGTTATCCAGTATCTAACGCTCCCTTTGTTCTTGGAAGGGCCAAGGCTCATCCTTATGCTTTCGGTTTTCGAGTGAAATCAACAGAGTTGGAGGACTGTCAGCTTTAGGATAGCTCTCTTGTTCAAATATATTATTTGTAATAGACTAAGCTTTTATATCCGAATCGGGTTTGTTGATGGTACATCAGTAGCCGGGCCGAACTCTTATCTATCAATAGAGGGTGAGAACTCAATCAGAGAGACTGACTAGTCATCACCGAGGGTATGACCAGGAACTGCTGCTGAGAGCGATAGACTTTCCAACTGAGATGGAGAGAATGCGCTCCTACTCTCTTTCAATCGCCGATGTTAAAAACATCGAGGGCGTAGCCCGGGAGTTGAGTCAGCAGCTAGTTTTGCCGTAATAGAATAAACGATGCATTTTTTCTGTTGGAGGAAGGTAGAGCAATAGACGGGATGAAGCTTAGTTTCAATACCCTGCTCTTGTTGTACTTGTTCAGTGGCCATGGTTGGTGGGACCAAGAATTGCTCTTGTTCGCCGGACGGGAAAATTTTGCATTGATGCCGGGAATACACACTCTCTTTCTCTTGAAGGAATCCGCATGGAAGGCTCTCGACCGGGTCATGGCATTGCCTCTGAGTGGAGCCGAGGGAAGGAGCGAAGGGCAGAGATTTAGCTTTGCTTGGTTCGGTTGACCGTATGACTATTGTTTATGTGGTCTTGTTCAAATAGAAATAGTCCCTTTTGGGTGCTAATCACATAGCCCTAAGCAGGGCAAGGAAGGTCTCTACACAAAGAGAGATTATGCCAATTTTTAGGCGCCACACTTACTATATAACCTATTTTTCGTTAAATCCGATAACAACTCCTTAATCTTAGGACTCTCTTCAAATCTCTATAGGAGTGAATGACTCTTGGGTATGGCGGAAGAAGAAAGATACAGTAAAAAAACGACTAGACTTTTAGCTTGAGGTGGGCGTAGTCTTTTAACAACCGATCTGCGACATCAAGTTGTCAATCGGGCATCGAGTTGCCTTTTTTTTTAGTATCGCTTTAGAGCAGAGCGTCTTTCCTATCTCTCCAGGCTTCTCTTAGATAGCAAGTCAAAGGAGTGTTGTCGAATTCTATCACCATCTCCGTCGCTGTCTGAACGAGAATTGCTTGTCATCTCCCTTAGCGATGCTCACTATCAACCACTTAATCCTTCTCAGGGCATATATCCTCCTTGATAACCAGACTAACCACTTCAGGCTGCACAATAGAGATCGAGATAGCGTGGTAAGCATGATCTTAGTCTCCGTGGTTGAGATCGTGAGCGAGACCCAAGCAGGAGAAGCAAGAGGTAGAAAGAGCAGAAAGCAGCATTTCTATCTCTCGCTGCTATATCAACGATGATCTATAGGCATCATAGTATAGAGACAAAGGCAGCTACATATAGATGAATGAGGATCAATATCGTTCCCTCATTAAAGTCAGTTTCAAGAAGAATCGCAATTTCAGTTGTTGAATCTGCTGCTCTCGAATTCGCTGTGCCAATAGAACGCTCTTTGGGCTTTAGCAAGAAGACGATAGGAGTAACAGCGGATTCTCCGATCGCAGGCAAATCCGCATGTCTAGAATAGAATAGATGTCGCACAATCGGTTGTCGCATCATCCGCAGCGTCTAAGTTGATAATCGAATAATGAATAGAAGAGATGGAGACTCCTTGTTTCTTTCTCCTCGGATCCGGTCTGGTAAACCCCGAAGGGGAACCCGGATCGCCAATTGCCCTATTCTTGATACCTTTTAGAGAGCCTAGCCGTTTCACTCCGCCCCCGTCAAAAAAAGAGATGCAGGGGCTTCCTGACTTAGACATGAATCAAGGACCACTTCCTCTCCTCTTTTAATAAAAATTGCTTGCTATACTTCCAGTGCCCTTACCCCGAATGCTTTAGGAGTTACTGCTTTATTTTATGAGTTATTTATTATGACTTAGGATGTGGGGAGTTCCTATGAGTTATGAGTGAAAGCGTAACTAAATAGCTAGAGAAAGTCTAATAAACTATCCTATGTCTTTCTCTTTACATATCGTACGGTTTAAAACAACTTTATGGCCTGAAGACTTGAAAGACCTTTAGTTCACACCTCCTAGAAAGAGTCTTGTATCAAAAAAGATTCCTACTTCCAGGACTACTGATGAAAGAAGTTACTGGTTACACATAAAGAGAACTTACGTGTATCTAACTGGATTGCCTATCACTAACAGACTAGCTGAAACATGAAGAAACATCTATGATTCCATTGATACACTTAGATGTAACATCAGAGGAGTAAATCTAACTAACAATCAGACTACTCGCTGGCAGCGAAAGCTAACTGGCGAACTTTGCTGGCGCTTATTCATTGACTACCGTGTAATCTATGATAAACTTAGAAAACTCCCTCGCCTGAACAAGCACTACAGCTATTCCTCAACTAAACTGAGATTGCGCTTTTCATTCTTCTCATAGTGTAGCAATTATCCGCCTTGTTATCGAGTCATCTCACTTCACTAATGTAAGGAAACCTTCCATAAAGGCGGAAACCCGCATACCACACTTTTCCACCTCCCCCCCCAGCGCTATGGTTCCTTAGAGGCCCTCTTCCCTGTTCGTCTTGTATGAGAAGAGAGGAGACTACACCTTCTTCTGTCGGAATACGAAGAAGAAAAAAGTGACAGATTTGTCCATCAGTAATGGGTGATCACATTGGTGGAATGAAATATAGCGAACTGAAGGACTCTAATTTCATAGTCCCAATTGAAAATAGTTGTGTTTAATTATATAAGTAGATAGTAGAAATTATTTTTATTTAAAAGTAGATAAGGATGTGTAGCGCATCCGCGCGACACAATTCCTCAAGCATCTGAGAAGTTTATGAAGTAAGGATACTATTGCCTATTTCGTAAGGATGTAACTCCCCAATAATAGCATTTTTTTCTCGCCAAAAAGTACTGCGGCGGAATCCAATGGCGCCACTTCGATCGACCAATCCGCCCTTTTAGTTGAGCGATCGTCGCGCTTCCTCCATCCATAAGGCAGCTTTTCCGCATTTGCTTGAGGGAATGGGCGTAATCGATACAGAATCCTATCCTCCGCTTCCGAGAGAGCTTGATCCACTACCTCCTTCGGCGTGGGTCCGAAGTGGGGAGGCAGGCTCGGCTCAGCGCTGAGCGCACATTAAGTCAATTCCACCTGGAGGCAAGGTTTGATGAGGCTTGATTCCGGAAGTCCCCGATACACCCACAATTAGAAAGGGGAAAACAATATCTCCAAAAAGAGAGAAACCCAAGCGATTAGTAGATAGATGCGCAGAAATAAAAAAAGAAGGAGATGCAAAAGAAATAGAAGGGAAGAGATACACAATAAGACAAAAGCCGTATTTTCTTTCTTAAACCATCATAACAAAACCGTTCAAACATCAAAGGAGTTTTCCCACAAGGACCAGATTCTGACTGTTATCATACTCGCGGTTCTCTCCGTCAGATCTGTAGTCCTTGCTTAAGCTACTGCGATCAGACAAGGAAGACAGCGAGAGGAAAGAATGGCAAATGGATCATTGTGCTATCTGGTTTACCCTTTATCCCACTTATTCCTTTCCGTACCCTTTCTGTTCTTAGAGCAAGAGCGGAACTATAGAGAACTGATATGGAAGTTTCTGTCTTACGAATCGGAAGATGTCCAACAGCCCACGAAGGAAGGTTGCTCCAATCTTACTATAAGTAAGTCTATTTATTTTCAAGCAGAAAACTACGACAATTCACCGAGGTTGGCACAAGAGCCGCTCCGAGTGTGAGAATCCGATGCCGGGGTGATGTCGTAGGGGGGTCAGAGAAGCGAGATTTTTGTATGCATGAGGAAAGAGGAGTTGTTAATAGAAGCTATAAGCTCTTTTCTCTTTTTGTTTCCCCTTTTCAATCACCTCCTACTTATGGAAAGCCCACTGCTGAAGACCCTCAATCGAAGGCACAAGGATAGTTCGTGGCTGTTCCGTATATAGATAACACCATCTCCGGTTCTTGGAAACCCACCGCTCTTCTTCTTATCGCTCTGCTTCTAGCTATTCGGAACTGACCACACTCTCAGAAAGAAAGTCCGCTATTCCTATTCCATATCAATGGCAGCAATCCCGGGATGGGCATCCCCATTTATCAGATGTACTACGGCACGAAAAAGAGAGATATGCCAGAAAGACAGGATACAGGTACTCTACGCAGAGAAGGGATGGATCTTGGCACGCTGAAAACCCTAAGTGCCCATGTTCCCTTTCTATGAAAAAAGATATTGTGAGCTCCAACATTGTGGTTGATAAGGCGTCTATGCTTGAAACTTATCTTAAGATTGGAATCGTAGCGCTCTATACTAGATTCCGTGTATTCTTGTGAGAGAAGCCCCCTTTCCCTGACTTCTAGATTCTACTGACGAATAGGTTTTATGATCCGTTGTTCTCTCTTTCCTAGGCCTGTTCCAGGGTGTGTAACCCGGATCTAGCTCCCGAAACTGCTTTCTTTTCTTTAAGCCCGACGTCTCTTTCAACTTAATATTATTGTCCTTCTTCGCTTGACCTATTTGAATTGAACTAGACTTTCTTTCTTGACGACAGACCAGATTTCCAACTAGATTCCTATTGGAGACCCTTGACGACCTACCAGAATGATCTCCTAGAGTTCTCTCTTTAAAGTTTTGTCAAAAGACATAGACGTGTGGCGTGGCATTAGTTCTAGCTTCTCATTTATTGCTTTTTTTATAGCTAACTGCCCAGACAAATATAAGGTCAGAGAAGCTCAGGTATGATTAAGTCTCAATCGATTCTCACTACCGAATCGATTTATCCCAAAGCTAAAGAAAGCACTGAAGTGCTCCGAAAATGCTGTGAGAAAGAGGATCTGTTGGTTAGGAAAACTATAACTTTTGGTTCATGAAGAAAGCGGCCCCTCCGCATCAAGATAGTCAATCGATAGAGGTGTTGGGTCTTTATTCCTCAAATCGGTTATCGGTGAAATGACTCTCATTGGTTGGAAGTACCAAAGACTCCCTAGCTTCCTGAAAACCAAATCAGAGCATCTTCTCCTCAATTGCGCTAAACAGCTCAAATAGCAACGATGGTAATGACGATAGCTTTACAGGAATTGCTTAAGGGATTCTATTGAAAAAGTATAATGCCACATCTGACTCAACAGCTTCTTCTTCCTTTTCTTCTTCATTGTGCAAAAGGCCTTCCACATATGCAAAGACTTTTCTTGCTGTAGAAAGTATAAAGTCTCGAAGTAAGGCAGCAAGAAGAAGAGGAAGCTCGGCCATTAACAGTAGCGTAGAATGGAATTGCCCCTCCATCCGCCTAAAGAAGAATCTCACCCTTCCGCGTCCCTACATCGACAATTCCCGGAGGGGTCAATCAGTGAGGTAGGAAGATTCAAGGACTCGATTGACGCCCTCGCATCGTACAGTTCGGCGGACACGGAAAGAGCTAGTTCATAGAGGCTCGTGCAGTCATGGGCGACGGTGAAAGTCCGGGGATGATGATGGGCTAGCAACAGGTCCTCAAAGAAGCTAGATCTCTTGGGCGCTTGTTTCCCTTGTAGCCAAGTCATCTATTCCGTACGACGAGGATTGGCCTCGAGGTCGGAACTCATCACATTACTGGTAGATCAGTTGGGGGATAAGGGTTTAGTTCAATAAAGGTGTTCTCATTATATCGAATAATAAGTTAGGCCTGTAGTGCTCCGGGATCTAACCCGTTCCCTGGTAGTAGAAGAGAGAGATCCGCATAAGCCGTGCTGGGGAATACTGCTAAGTAATCGAAACTGGTAACTATAGCCCGCTCGCCTACCCGGATCAATTATGGGCTCTCCCTACTACTAGTGGGTGCCTCCGGTTCGAGACGGGACTGTTTAAGAAAAAGAACTCCTCCGCAAGGGCGAGATAATTGAGTTGGTCATTGTTCGGTCATCTAAGCTCACCCAGAGAAACTTCCGTCGTAGAGTGGAAAAACATAGAAAGACTGCTGCTCGCTCCAACCGCATCTCATGTAATGTTAGCTACCATTGTCACTGAACACTAAACCAAGTAACCTGCCTTCAGCCCAATAGAATTCCCTCAATTTTCACACCTACTGTAAAGCTAAGCAGCCTTTAGTTCACATCAAGGGTCACCGTAAATTCCACAAACTTCTTCTCTATGATAAAAGGTTGTTGTCACCGTCACCATACCCAACTCCCTATGCCAGACCTAAACGAAGCAGCCAGTTTCCCTTCTTCGGGCGACCTCATGACTGTAAAACAATTTGGACAATCATTGGCGGCGTCAACGTTTATCCTATATCCTATAGTTCCTAAGTGAAGGTTTTCTTGAACTAACTTAAAAGGGCATATGCGCTAGCTATAAGACTAATTGCCCTAGTGATCCATGAAAACTATGTTATTTTATGTGACTCATGTTACATAAAAGTACTTTGACTTGATGAGAGACCCGTCATCCATCCCGGATGTTCTAGCTCTTCAGGGCCGGACGTAACTGCCCCGCAGGGAACCGAACCCCCGGAGGGAAAAAGGTATTCTATTGATTGAGTGAAGTGAGCCCCCATATAGTAGGGATCTAATGGCTCACGATAACGAAAGATAAAGACTTCCTATTCGTACAAGGTCATCGAAATACTGTTTTGGGATCGGACGAGTACTGCCGCTTTAGCCAGCCTTATTTAATTATAAATAATGTTTTTCGTCCTTGTCCGGTAACTGCTCACGAGGGATAATTAAATGAGGAAAGATTAAAGCAAAACATTGAAAACAGGAAGGGTCCCTCCTTTCTTTCATACCAGGCAATCCTTGCCACTGATGTAGCTAAAATTAAAGCTATTCCTATTTTCTGATAGCAAAAACTCGGTTTTTTCCATTTGAATAAGAGAGAACCAAGCTCAAAGCCCAAAGGTTCACTAAAGCTTAGCCCAGAGAGCGACCATGAGAAGGAAAGAATGCCACTTCCCACATAACAGTAGTGACGCGAAGGTTTAGTCGAATGTGTTGGCAAGCCCATTCAGACGAACCCAAAGATGCCTTTAAGAAAGTGATCCAACCAGTTGATGGGAAACTTCCCCCATCTTGGAAGCAAGGGAGTGCCGTCCCTACCAAGAGGTTAAGTGACAGGCGAAACTAAACTCCTCGGGGCAGGCTATCAACTATGACATTAACTTTAACTTTGCATCTCGAAAATAAATTCCGTCTTAGCCGTGTAACTGGGTCTATTGGTCTAGTGCTCTTCGGTTAAATGTCCTTTGTTGTTGTCCCGTCGTTAAAGTCGATGGCAGAACTTTGGGTTAGAGCTCGAGGGTTATATCCAATGAATGAAGGGCACCGATGCCACCAATCCCTTTCATCTTGGGGGCGACTCTATGCCTTGCCTTCCCGGCTTGCTTTCTTTGCCCGGACAATTTCTCTTTACTTGGCTCAGTCTCTTCGAACCTCTACCTAGAGCATCTTCGAACTTGTTGAATTGGTCTACCCCATTTACTTATTGTTTAGTTAGAACCGGAATCCCCTATACCTAAAGCTACTGATTCTGATTCTGTTATTAAACCAGAGCCTTCTGAGAGTCCATGTCCCTTTAGCCGGTGGAGCTGGTTCTAACCTCTTCTTTCGCTACTGCTTTAGGAATATCAAGATTAGTCCACTACTAGAGAAAGAGCCCTTGTCTTGGCGCCTAGTCTTCAAGTCTTCTTCAATGTCAATTGGTAACTTAACTCCAATGCGATCTTCACTCCCGTTCCTATCTTATACAATACCGGAACATCCTCTGCGCCGTGCCCTGGATATGCCATTTCCGCCTAACCCGATCTCTTGACTGAGCTGCATTCTTTCCTAACTTGACTTTCTTGTGATGAAATAATTTCCGAGGTATGCCTCATCTCCGTCTTAGTCAGTAAAGCTAATCCCCAAGCCCAAGAAAAGACTCCTTTCCAGCTATCTGGTTCAGTCTTTCCTATCCTTGGCGTCGAGTAAGTACCGGAATCACTCCTATAAAATAAGTAGGTTTCTGATCTCCCCTAACTTCGAAGTAAAGTAAATCTCTAACCCACCCGATTGATTCTTTCTTCCCGGAAGAACTGTCTTTCTTTTCAACTGAGCTGCATTCCAATCCGTTTAGTCGGTCTCGTACCCAAGTGTATATCCCTTGTTTGCGTAACACACTACTGATATTGAAACCAGATAATAGCTTACCGCTCTAAGTCGATCTATTATTAATTTTTCCCTCCAAACCTTCCTAGTCGAGCTCACCGCCCCTAAAGAAAGAGATGGGAGCACATCCGTAACTCAACGTTTACGACTTACGGGCACTCATCTCATGGATATCCTTCTTTCTTGAGCCAGAGTTGGGGCTTTTGCGGCATCTAGTTTCAGTACCAGATAGAGCAGATAGTTTAGTCCCTTGGCAAGAAGGTTGACTTCTCTGTCACTTCCGTACTTCTGTAACTTCTCTTTAGCTTATTTATTGAATTGTTAGAAAGTCTTCCCGTTGTAGTATTGGCTTTAATAGAAGGAGATGATTAGTCCCCTCCAACACTGACTCTTAGTCGAGTAGTTCTCTTTCTCTTTAATGCTCTCGGTTTATCGAAACTGCCGCTACTCCTTATGATATGCCACCTCAACCCCCGATCTAAGAGCATCTGAGAACATCTCCGGCATTGTCGAGGGAAACTCAGATAACCGGAATGATTGGCCTTCATGCCTATCCCCATCGATCAGAACTGGCAACAGATCTTTCAGCGGATGTAGCAGCGGATCAATATCCGCTGTGTTCAACTCCTGCTACTGGGTCAACTCCAAACCAACATTCGGGAAGGGGAGCCAAACTACTTCTTGAACTAAACAACTTCTTCCTTTTCATTGATTGACTAATGCCCCTCGGTTGAAAGATAATCTTTTACCGCTGGATCAGCTGCAGAAGAATTCTTCCTATTATAGATCACTGCCATCTCACGAATTGGATTTTAACCAATAAATAAAGTATTCCAACTCTGCCTTTTAGGGTAAGATACCCTGGCTTTCAGTTGCAGTACTGGTCATTGGCGACCTTGGGACGCATCTCAAGTGTACTGGGCACCCCCTCTTTGCTTATAGACTCCGCACAGAAAAAGCAAGGCTCTCCTTTGAGATCAGGATGTTCTACCGCTTTTCCCAGGGAAGGCATAGACTACTGATAGTAGTCCGCTTTGTAAAAGTCCCATAAAAGCTCACTTCGCGGCAACGACATCCATCCAACGAGATATGCTTCGGGTAACATTCCCTGATCTGAAATTTCGTTAGTGAGCTGGTTCGGTCTATCCCTTCACTTAACCGAAAGCGTACACTCGATAGGGTTTATTATCAAATGGGTTGGTTTATTAGCGCACTCACGCCAAGTGCTACCGCCTCATCCTGGTGAGGCATCCCAAGCCCCTGTAACATTTGGCTTTTTGCGTCCTTCTGCCTGCCCTGGGATAGTTGGGCCGGGCCTGGTAACTGCCGCTTCGATCAAGCGTTAAACTACTACTTATGGCTTCGGTCGAGAAAGGTATGGGCCTGTGGGTCGGGTTCGTAGTAGCAGACGGACAATTAAAGTACGTGGGGTCTGCTTGGTGAAGCGAGTAGACGGGTATTCCTAGATATCGAACGAACTAGCCACTCGTCTATTGTAGCAAGGCGCCGTGGGTCTTGCGGCTGTCTTTCTGGGCGTATACGAATCCTCCTCGCTTCCTCTATATGTAAGATAGCAACATCCCAAAAGACAAGGGGCAATGGTCGCCGGACCGCCCTGGGACTTTCCCAAACAGCTTTAGCTTTTTCAGGCTTAAGGCTTGAAATGGCGCTCTTTAGAATGGCTGTGCTTCAAGAAACTAAATGGCTGGAAAAGGGGCCAGACAGAGAACCACTCTGAGCTTTATTCCCCGCTTATGAGAGTCCCATGCGCTCTTCGGTCATCTTGCACATTCCCGAATGACCTTCGACCCGGAAACAACGCTTTTTGCTTAAGAGAGGGGCCAACTCAAACTTTTCACTTCTCTGGCAGCTAGAGGCATACGTCTGAGCCAGCTTTGCCATCTCGGACCTCCTCTGGGGAATGTCTTCATCTTAAGCTTCTTAGTCATCAATGCGGTGAAGGTTATATATAAATAAAAAAGATCTTTCTGAGAAAGAATCTTTGTTTATGGTATTTAGACATGTGTGGACAAAGAAAGATGTGGTGTTTCAAATGTTGATTTAGAGACGCCCCTCGGGATCAGGATCAAGAGTTTCGCCCCCTCACGTATCTATTTTTCGTGCGTTTTCGTGGCCATACCATACATCGACCTCTTTACCTATTCCCTTGAAAGAAAGAAAAATGAGTCCTTCTATCCCGAATTGCTAGTCTTACTCCTTTACCTTCTTATCTGATTTCACTAGTCTCAGGGACATCTCTTTACATCTGGCCATTCCTTCTTACCTTTTTTATGAACTCCTAATGCCGAGATAAGGCATTGGTATGTATTATTTTGTTTTGCCTGCAAGGGTATAAGAAGAAGTAAGGAAAGCACAGCTTTGGCTTTCCCGGGATCTCTCCTTGGCTTACTGGACTTCCTGCTTGACTTCTTTACCGAATTACCGGATTGCTAGCACAGGAAAGAGGGAGAGAAGGAGTGTAAACAATTTCAAACCTGATTCCCCGCAACAAGCTTTAAACCGAATTCCTTCCTTACAGCAGTAGCTGTAGTAGTAGCAGTGGGAATAGTAGCCAAATAGACTGAATTAGTCTTAGTGCCGTAGTAGGATTACCTTCGTCACCTTCCCTCTGTCCCTTAACTGCTGACAGCAAGCATTCCTGGGGCAAGTAATCTGTCAAAGAATAGAAAAGATAAGTTGCATCCTCCTGGTGGAAGGTTTGAAGGAAATAAATCATCAGCTGTGGGATGCTTAGACGGTACTAGTGCTTGAGTAAGCGGTGCTCCCTTTCTGTTTGCAATTACCGCTGCAGAATAGTCATCCCTAAAAGAAGCTGTTTTCAAATTCAAATAGGTTGCTTTTAGAATAGGTTGTTCTCGAATAAGCTCTTTGAAAGATAACTGAATGCGTTTAGTCCCTTGGGGATGGGTCTGCACTCAGGGGCTCTTTTTAGCACTTTTGAGGAAGTGAAGACGAATAGTCGACTTTGTTGCCTGCTTGACGGCTTTCATCTCCTGATGTAAGAAAAGGTGTTCTATCGCATTCTTTTAGCTGCAAGGGAACCGTCAGGTTGTAGTGGTTGAAGTAGAGCCAAGCAGCGATGGACTAAGCGAGTCAAATAACGCTGGTGCGAACCATGTTGGATGACGGGTGAGGGTGAGAAAGCAGTCCTGCTCTGCTGCCCTGTGTTAAGCAAAGTGAGTTTACTTCGTTTCAGGCCAGGCCATGTTATTCAGTCTCATGGAACTAAACTCTTAGATGCAGCATGCAGCCGCCTCCACCCATCGGCACATCCGCCCCGCTTAGCCGCATTGTTCATCTTGAAAGGGAGCCGCGAGGTGCTGTCATGTCAAGCCCAAGGTTCGTTCTACTGCTGTCAAATTTCTGCCATTTACACGGGGGTCTTCTTGCAACGATCTTCGTTTCTTCAGGAATGGTGTCGGTCAATTGGTGTATAGGCCATCTCGGTCCAGTTTAGAATTGACCTCTATTTTAAATCCCGCTTCCTTGTTAGCTGGGAAACCCCTCCTCTATGAAGCAGAGAATGATCGATCGAAGACTGAGAAGATAGAATAATATGTTTTAAGCATCGGTTGCGACATCGAATGAGACTTATCCAGGGAGCAAAGGGAAAAGGAAGACCGAGTGGGATCCAGGAAACTAGCGGACTGATCACTAATAAGGCTCTGTCCATCTGAGGAGGAATGCTGCTAAGAGCGGATATGCCCCATCTCTCGAGAGAAAAGTCCCTAAAGTATTCCTCCAACAGGTAATTCGTCGAAAAGACTAGCATCGTCTTTGTCACAAAGATGTGGAACTTCGATATAGAAGCTCTTTCGCCACTAGTAAGCGGTTTAACCTCTCCTTTGTTCACTCGTGTCCCTTACCAAAACAAAACGTTCAGGCACTGCAAAGGCATAAGAAAGCATATA
>PGWS01008720.1:0-15388 GCA_002896235.1 Cicer reticulatum
TATTTAAGACTATTTCCTATTTTAATTATTTGTTTTATAAATAATTGTCTTAAGAAATTAGTAATTTGTGATTAATAATTATTTTATAATATTTCTTCTATGATATGATGGTTTTATACGTATTAGTGAGATTTAGTAATATATACTAAATTATTTATGCTCTACATTTCTATTTATGTATCTTTGACTGATTCTCTAAAGATGGTAGTGTTTTATGTGATTTATTTTGTAATAATTTTATAGTAATATATGTAGTTTAATATTGTGTAATATGAGATTTTTTATTATTATAGAATTTTAAACATAGTAATTCCTAACTTAATTACATTATTATAGATAATTAATTAGTTTTGAAAAATAGAGTATATATTTTAGTAATGAGATTGTTGTTAAAAACGTTGTTTTGCTAATTGTTGGTTTTTATCTCATAAGAAATAACCAAGTAACAAGACTATAGATAGTGTGTTATGGGTTTAGAAAATACAAGTAAATATCTCCTATTTCTAAATAATATATAGTATAAATATATATATATATATAATAGAACATGACATGATAGAAAAACATGATAGAACTTATCTGTTTGCACCGCTGATTGATAACTGTTTAAGAAAAACTTTTCCACGTTTTCATCCAAATTTTAATATGATTGTTTCATTCATGTTAGCTTAGTCATATTTTACACACTTTTCTGAATTTAACCACTTCCATATTTTCTCTATAAAAATAGTTCCTACTTCTCTCTAGCCGTTATGAAATTCTTATTATTTTGAATACGGTTCTTCTTCACGCAAGTCCGATAGTGAGTGATAACACAACGCCAAACGACTGTGTGAACAATTGGCTATATTCTCTTATCACCTGATGATTATTTCCGCTTAGGTAAGTTAATCTTATTCAGTTCGAAATTAACATAATTTATTTAGCACTTACCCATATAAACTCGAGTTAGATCGAGTTGAAGGACTAATAAGAATCAAGAACATATGCTTTTTCTTGCAGACTCGTAGTCGTGTGTGAAAGCGTTGAAAACGGTAAGGGGTGAGATAGAGCAATTGAATTTAATGAGTATAATATATTGTGAGATTAACGGAAAAACCGTATTTCTCAACGATTTCATTCGGGACTCGCTATGCACGGAGGTAGCCCTATTTTAGTAATAATTGAATTAATATGACTAATTATGGTATGTAGGCTTTAAATATGGATTTAGAAATTTTTATTATGTTGTGTGCTGATTTAAATTCTGCAATTGTGTGGTATATGTGAAGAAAATTTAAGTTTTATTTATAATATGTTGAATAGTCCTTATTTATGATATATGTGATAAAATTTGAATTTAAGTGTGGCATATATGAAGATTTTAATTTCTATATGTATGTGATGAAAGTTTAAATTTTATGTTATAACAAATTAAGTTTTGATTTTTATGATATTTTATAAATATATGATTTTTTGATATGTGTAGTGAGAAGCTTTGATCTTTGTGATAGTTGTTTTATGAATATATGATCTTCATGATATATGATGTGGAAGCTTTGATTTTTCTGATGGTTGTTTAAGAATATTTTGATTTTCTTGATAAGAAGTTGTGATGTATGATTTAGTGATATTTAAATAAGGTAGTGATTTCGTATTAGTTATTTTTGGATCATTTGACTTAATCTTAGTGGGCTATGTGGGAATCTTTGATTTTGATGATATCATCATCATGTCATGTCATATCCATCTTAGCGAGTTGTGTAAAAATATTTTATTTGATAATGCACCATCATGTCATGACATATGTGTCTTTCGTGGGAGTAGCCTTTGTGGCAAGTTTTCCCATTAGTATGGATGATTTTCTGTGTGAAGTTGCTTTTGTGTGGCAGGTTTGTTTTTTCCTATTGGTATGAGTGATTTTGCCTGTGTGGAAGTTGCCTTAGTGACATGTATTATATCCAAATCATATAGTTATTAGAGGCATGCATAGCATTGCACTGTCTTGTGATTGTTCGATTGTGGTTAATGTGTATTTAATGTGATAATAATAATTTTATCTTAGATGATTTGATGTTATGATGAGATATTGATTCTCCTCGAGATGATTTTGACTTTATAATATGTCTTTTTTCTTGAAATGTTTTGATATATTGTGATGTGTTTGATACGGCTATGTTGATGATTATTTGCGTCGTTCTTCTTAAATATATATATATTATTAACATGAATTTTAAAATTCACCTCATTCGTTGTTTGTGTTTGAATGGTTCGGCCATGCGTTTGTGAAATCGCAGTTCATCACGGATTAATAAGTCTTGAAGTTCAAGTTTGGAAGAAGCCCCGCTTCTGTTAGGTTATATTGGGAATTAGAGTTATAAGTTGTATTTTACTTATTTAATTAGAAACGAATTTTTGCATGAAAACTATACAAGTATTACTAAGTGTTTGAAATTAAATTAAGAAATTATAGTTAAATCAAATTTATTGAGATTTCACTTTTTCTATAGGAGGAAAAAAAACTAAAGTATTCAATTGTATTTTGGAGAAATATGATATTCTAATATCTTCATAAAAGTTTCTTTTCTTTTGAAAGAGTTTTATTTATCCGCTGAGAATTCTAGTAAAATATGATATATTATTATGTATATTATTTTGGGGTTTATAATTTACTACCTATATTTAAATGAATAGTAGTTACCATATTCTTTCTTAAATAACTAATAAAATAAAATAATCGTGATTTTTCTAAGCAATAAGTATTTTTAAGAATGCTTTGGATATAAAATTTGGAGGGTCACAGTAGTCCTTAATTTTAAGAGTGGTTGTTATGTCCGTCTCTTTCGTCGATTTTTGAGTGGTTATATAATACTCTTTTTCTTTAGAGTGGTTTTTATGCCGTAGTCCGTCGAATTTTAGTGGTACTAATATATCAGTATGAGCGGTTTTTTGGTCGTAGTCTTTTAGAAAGGTTTTTTGTGTCGTAATTCTTTTGATTTATGAGTGGTCATAGTACCATATTGTGAGTGACTTTAATCGTCAAATTGAGAGTGGTTTTAAACGCCATATTGATGGTGTAATTCTAGAACAATTTTCTACAGTGTAGTAGAACTCCGATACAGTTTATTTGAGTTGTTTTACCATATTCTTTCATATGTGGCTTGGGAGTAGTTTCCAAATGTCACAAATTACCATGCAATCCTATTTTAAATGTCACAAGTTACCATGCAACGCTATTTTAATCCTAGACAGTTACTTAGATTAGTCTCATGTTAAGTTGAGTGGTTTTATAAGGATATGACTAATTATTATGTGTTGTATGTCCACATGTAGGTTACATATTACCACTTCTCCTTGTCAAGTATTTAGAGTAATCTCGTTCCACATAAAATAACACAAGTTCGCCAAATGATGCCTATTAGATAAATGCATTGGTGTTAGGCGCTAGTGCAAATATATGCTACATCATTATTGTGTAAGTGACATTAGCGATTCTCCTGTGACCATAGTGAGAAGTCGTTTGACTTGAAGTCCTATGATCCCTGTATGGGAATTGTAGGAATTAAGGCCATCAAATGTTGTCTGTAACAAGACAATTATAAAGGTAGTTATTAGGTCTACAATAAACCATGAGGAGGGTATGAAGGATGTAGATAGGAATTTGTTCCTCCTACATAACAAGAGTTATGTCTTGGGCCTATCGATAGAGTTACCGTGGAAATGCATGGTCATGCTAGAATGACTCAATATGTGATATTGGGTCTATTGATTTACATGTGTACTCTGGGATCGAAAAAAAAATTGAACATTTCAAGGATGACACATATTGTGACTTGTGTTCCGTTAGACATTTGGACGAAGGAACAATTTACTACACATGAATAGTATTGCAATAACATTTAGAGTGTATCACTGATTTTCTCCTAATTGTCATTACTCTCATAGATTGACTACCACCACATTTCATTTTATGCTTGCGTGAACAATGTAGAAACATTAGTATTTTCCTATGTTGGTGATTAAAGTTAAAGCACGATTCAAGAGATGCTTTGTGATGATAATTTGTATCCTTCTCGATGCTTCAAGAGGTAAACACATGAATTCTTCTTGTGAAATTTTGTGCATACGTATTCTTTGGCTAAGAAAATTTTATGCTCTTGAGACTAATTTTAAAAAGAGTTTTAAAAGTCTATCTCTTAATTTTCCAATAGAATGAATTATGGTTTATAGAGTACAAGTCGTGCTTAAATAATAATTATAAGGTTCGTATTATAACAATACCCCTAAACAATAACATAGGGAGCTATTGTCCCTTGCACCCCTAGTTGCACACACAAATAATAGTTGTGCCAAACCGCCCACTTGATATTACCTATATTTGCACCTCATCTTCAAATTTCCCTTCCAATGAAGGTTACAATGGCAATATTGATAAGATAACACACCAAGTTAACCGGCCTTTAAACATAAACCCATTAGAGAGTCAAGCATTTAATTCGGAGACATCTTGCTCGTTCAGTTAAAAGACTTGTCCATTCTTTCTACCACACCATTTTTGTGTGGTGTCTTTCGAACTATAAATGCTTCTGAATACTGTGTTCCGCACAATTTTTTTGAAAATTTGAGTCTGTGTACTATGTCATATTATCTTTCCTCAAATACTTGATTTTTTTGTCCATATGATTTTCTACCTTTGCTTTCCACACCTTGAACTTGGCAAAAAAATCATATTTATGTTTGAGAAAATACACCCAAACCTTGCGTGGAAAATAATCTGTAAAAGTCACAAAATACTTGGAACCACCGATATAGAGCTCTTTTTTTAGACCTCCACACATCAGAATGCACATAGTCTAAGATTCCCTCTATTTTGTGTTTCACGAATTTAAAATGAGCACGATACAATTTCCCAAGTATACAATACTTTCTTAAATCCAGCTTACAACTAGAGACACCCTTCAATAAATGTCTCTTATGAAGATCTATTATCCCACATGCACTGAGTTGACCTAGACACTTGTGCCACAACTTTGTTGGATCATCATCAGACTCAACTGACGCAACATCACCTACAACCTACAATTCAACAATTTGTAGATGTTACCAATAATCCTTTTTTGCTCTTGTCATTGTCAATGCACCCTTGCTAACCTTTAGAATATTTATATCTATATCAACCTATACGAGAAAGTATTTTCTTATGGAGTAACTAGGGAGATCATACTCTTATAATTTTGTAATATATCTAACATCACTCACATAAACAAACAAAAATGGTCTGAACTAAATGTGGTAAACACTCCTTGTGCAGCGTCATGTGATAAGAACAACCAGAGTCAAGAATTCACACTTTTGCGCACGTCTTTGGATGAACACAAAAAAAATCACCTTCACTGCTAGAGTCATCAGCTTGAACCACGTTTGCAAAACTAGTTGAACCGGGCAATTGTTGGACAATCCTTCCTCCAATGTGCGGTTTTTATGCAACTAAAGCACTCTGTGTTTTTCTATTATAGGACTTAGGCATCTTCTTCCTAGAATCTGCCTACCTGTTCTCCCACAATCTCGACCTTCTTTTACATACAAACCTTCGTCTGAAGATATTTCCTCTGCATTCTATCTTTGTTGAGAATGAGCCTGAAGTGCAGCTGTAATATCATTAAGCTTGATAGAGTGATTCGTGTATGTAAAAGTTGTCACTATGTGACCGAACAAATCTGGTAACTTGTACAACAAAGTTATAACATTGCCTTTCTCATCGACCGACAACCTAAGCTTGACCAAATCAATGATTATTGTTGCATCTTCAACCTATACAATTGTCGCTTAGCGAACAGTTTGATCGTAAGCATTTTGCAAAAATACTAACTTTCCAATTTCTCACAGACCTTCATTAGAGATGTTAGGTCTCATATATGATACAACACCTCATCTGATACACACAAATAAATCATCTCCACGACCTTATCCTTCATATTTGTCCAAATGATTTATGCTATGTCTGTGGTTCTTCTCACGCAATGCCTTTTGAAGATCTTGTTGTTCCAATAGATCCTTAACCTTTTCTTTGCCATAATATGAAATTGGGTGTTATGTCAAACTATGCCACCTCAAATTTTTCACAATAGTTACTCGTCATTTGATACTAATTGTTAGAACAACAACATGATCTTAAAATAATAAAGAGAGAAATCGAAAATAGGAACTCAAGTTATTTGGTAATGAAGTTCGGCCAAATGATGCATATGTCTACGACTACTGAGCAGTTGCAGTTCCTTTGTTTTAGATGAATGAATTAGGGTTTATAGAGTGCAATTTGTGCTTAAGTAGTAATAATAAGGTTAAGATTACAACAGTAACCGTGAACTATACTACAAAGAGCTATTTCCCCTGCACCCCTATTTGGCCACACAACAATTAGTTGGGTCAAACCGTCCACTTTATACTACATATGAGACATACTAATAAGACCGATGAAAAAAGACATAGATGTTTGTATTTATCTTTATTTATTATTATTTTATGTATTTGGAGTGCGTCTGACATTGTCGAAAGATTTTATGGAAATTCAACTCTAATAGGTGACATCGAGGTTGAGTTATTATTACTGTTGAAACACATATTATTTGGTAAAGTATTTTTTATATCATGGAATGTCAATTATGAAATGTTTTTACTTATTTGTGAGTTCATGGCGAAAAAGGTTGTGGATTAGTGATATTCTCACATTCTCAACTGTTTAGTTGCGAAGCTTAATTTTATTCGTATTAATTAATTCATATAAAGTATTTAAAATATTTTAGGGTTGTCAATTTTATTTGTATGTAATTTTAATTGACATAAAGTACTTTAAAAATATTTTGGAGGGTTTTCTCAAATGTCACACACATAGGTACAACCACACGCTACATGTTTAGACAAGAGACCGAGTTTTGATATTAATAAAACATAGTTAAAAACACAAGAAAGGGGGTTTGAGTTAGTAGATTTACTTTTTTATTCAAAAATAATGTTTAAGAAAATCTATTTAAATAGATACAAATTTCAAATATAATTTGAAGTTACAAAAATATTACTCTCAAATGGGAGAATACAAAGATTTAAACACAAAATATAGTGAAAAAAAAACTTTCTTAGCAAAGAAATATGTTTTTCATTTCAATTAATTGGCTAATAGACGATATTATCATATGATTTCAACCATGTCTAACAGACGATGTTATCATATGATAAGCTGAAAGACTTATGTTTATATCATTAACATAATTAGACAAATGTTAGAAGATAATTATCTTCTTATGATTAGAAACATCAAAAATAAATTGTACCATTGTTTCAAAACCCTTTTAGTTCCAATAATAAGGACCCATTTAAACAGAATTTTTGGTGCGATACATGTATTTTTGCTTTAACGTTAGCAATACATTACAACAACCAATTTTTTCTCAATATATTTCTCTTTTTCCTCAATGCTTCAAAATTGAAACGGTGGTAAATTATATATATATATAAAATTACAACAAGAAAAAATATATATATTAGTAAATATACTATAATATATTAGTAAAAGATAAACAAATTAAAGCAACTTGAAGTTATTCTTCTTTCTCAATTGGTGAAAACACACCCTAATTTTTTGAAGTACCACTATGGATAATGAATGTTATTCAAAAGGCGGAATTTAAGAAGCACTCAGGTAGAGAAATCTTCACATTCCCTTGGCCAAAGGTATACAAATATGACATTACAGGTGTTTCCCTATAAAAAATAACAAATAAAAGCTTTTCTTTTTATTTTTTTCACGGTGATCGTGATTATTTGAATATATGTAGAGAACTGGTCGATTATATTTTAATTTCCAACAAACGATAATTGATATAATTTTTTTCTTAGAGTTGTTTCTTTAGTGTAAAAAAGTTCAATGTAGGCTATTTATCATCTTAAATACTATATATGTCCCTAAATATAGGATTCTATTATTTAAATAATGAGAATTAAGAAAGTATGTAGTATAGTGTTAAATTTATTAAGAATGATATTTGTTTTACAAATTTACTCTTTAAGAAGAAAATTAGTTAATGTCTCTATTATAATATTTATTGTTGATTGCAGAAAAAAAATGCAAATTTATGAAGGATATGTTAGTAATATAAAATAATTAAAGCATTGAAAATTTTAAAAGAATCTTATAAAAAGGGACAATTTTTTCCAAGAGGGTCTTATGTATATGGACCTAAGTAGTATAAACTAGTGATAGCGGTTCTATAGTTGATATTACATTTGAAGTATTTGTTTGTCTATATTATTTATCATTTTAAATTATCAAAGAATCATTAATTATATTTTTTCATTACCCTTATTTATGGTAAATTTATTGCTTATTCTTTGTCGATTAAATATATTTTTAATTCTTAGTAAAATCATTATCTTTCACATTTTAATTTTTAATAATTGTATTCACTTTTCTTCTTTATTTTAATAAGTTTTTATAAAAAAAATTAATTGGATCATTTTAGTCTCTCAAAAAAGTTCTATATAAAAAGAAAACTAAAAATTCTTTCGGGTAATTTTTTTTTATAGTTGATAAGCTAGCTGGTAGTCTATAACCGGTAGATTATAGCTTATAGTTGATAGTCTATAGTTGATAGTTTATAGCTAATAGTTTATAGTTGATAAACTTATTGAAGTGTCTTTTAAAAATTAATAGTTTAATTAGCTAAAAAATGTAAATGATATTCTTAATTAATAATAATTTTATATCAGTTAATATTTAAAATATTTTAAAGTTAGTAATTTGTAATGAAAAATGTTTGGTAGACACCCTATATAGGTGTATACACACCTTGAGAGAGATGTGAATTGTGTTTACCATTACTTTTATAAAATGATTTCCTTACCAAGATTGTTTTTTATCTAAACATTCAACTTACTTTTATAAAACAGGTTTAGATATAGTAAGGTTTGATCATAAAGAACTAAAATGAGAGAAGAGGAAAGATAAAGGAGACAAAAAAAATATTTTTTATACTAGTTAACAACAGACTGTTGTGACATTTAGTCCTCCCCTTACAGAGTGATTTTGCCTCAGTACAGTCGATGACTTAATCTACTATTTCAATTAATAGCATACAAATATTTTTTACTCCGCCTCTTCAGACTTCGTGTATTTTAATTTAGCCTCTCTAGGCAATCGTTGTCATAACCTTCTTCAACTTTATGACATCCTACCGTTAAGTTCATGAGAATTGTTGTACCTTTTTATGTACCTCTTAGGGGTGAGAGAGTTGTGGCCACTATTTGGGGGCTAAATTACATCAGTTTTAGTTTGTGTTTGAATTAACACAAAGTTTGTTTCTAGGATTTTTAACTTTCACTGAAAGGATGTTACAAATCAAATCATATATCAGTATAAGCGTGTGAAAACACTTTGACTGATTTACATTAATTCTAATTGTTCTCTTTTGAGGGGATATTTTATTCACCCTTTTCTATTGACATGTTCTTGACTTTTTCAAAATTTTATTCTTAACAAATTGCCTTTTTCATTCTCTCTCACACCCTCTCGATGGATCGAATGAGTTTCTTCTTAAATAAAGAGAAGAAGTGTTCGTTGAAGATTTTACCGTTGGAGATTTTCAATCACCATTAAGGTAAATCAATCTTTAATATGTATCCATATATATCTTCGTGAATGATTCTGCATATATTGGTATAAAGAAAGGAAGCAGATGATACTATGACCGTATCATAGCTTAAAGAATTTCAGATAGGTACCAGATTCAGGATGTTCAAAAGAAGATTCACAAATGTTTTGTCTTATTTAGAGTATTGACTTTCATCAGAAGATTGACTTCTTTCAGACATAAAACACAAATAAGAGTTAGATGATCAGATGCTTGAAATGATGATGTGATTATCAGAGGCAGACGATCACTTGCTTGTTAAGCTTATCAGAGGCAGACAAATAGAGCATGGACGTGCTCAACAACAAAGGCAATTGAGCCAAGCAGAGCATTGCTCGCGTAACTAGAGGCACATGTCAGACCATTTGTATCAAAATTAGACACACATAGTTAGAGGAGTCTTGTTGCTCTTTATCTCAAACATCAAAGGATATAACTTATATAAGATTGCATATTTGTAACACTTGACTTGAACTACATAATGTAATGTTTCTTATTGTTGTATTACGATTTGCTCCATTAGTAGACATAATTACTTGTATATCAAAAGATAATATGTTTATGAAAAACTTAGATCATTGATTCTAATTTACTTAGTAATTTATGCTACTAAAATGGATACTCATAATATAATTCTTTTGTCTTCTAACCTAATATACACACTCAACAAATACAAATAAAAATTATTATTTATTTATTATCATTAAAATATCAACCAAATGATTGTATCTCAAAACATATGTTCACCACCATATAGATGTATCTTACTTCTATTAAAAATATTCTCAATAATAAATTATCAAAAAGTTATAAAAAATATTATAATTATATATATAAGGTATAAAATATTGGAAGAAGAATATATGTCATTGATTAATATAAAATTATAGTACAATATTATTTCCCATATATATAAAAAAAAACGAAACAAATATTTTCACTGGTAAATATTAAAAAATATATAAAATAAATAATTATAATTGATGTTTAAGAAAATATAGAAAAAATATTTGTCAAATAAAAATATAAAAAATTCTAAGAAAATATTTTCACTAAGTAAATATTCATAAAACAAGAGATCAAATTTTTGTTTTGCCTAAAAAAATAAATAAAAAACACACTCACAAATTTATTTGAATACATAATTTTAAGTGATAATTATACAAATTAAGAAAACAAATATTTTTTATTGATATAAAAAAAACGAGACATATTTTATTTTATAATATTAAAATATTAGGAATAAATATTTGTAACTGATGGATAAATAAAATACATGATAAGTATTTGGAATTGATAAATATTACAAAAACGTGACAAATATTTGTCGATGCTAAAAATTAAAAAATATGGGACAAGCATTTTTCACTAATATATAAAAAAATATGAGATAAATATTTGTCATTGATAAATATAAGAATAATACAAGATAAATGTTTTTCAGTGATACATAAAATATGATTCATTATTTGAAGTCTGATGAGACACATAGAAAATTTTAACGATGCGCCACAACTTGCAATATACACAAATTTCTTGGCTAGTTGTGATTTAAAATTCTATTAAAATTAAATTCATTAAATTTTGATCTATTATATTTAATTAAATTTTTTATTATTAAAATTATATTTCAAAATAACTTCAACATATATATATATATATATAATATATATATATAATATTATCAAATTATACCATTATATAATACATATTTAACCAACAAACATAAGAGTACATATATACTAGCATAAATTATAATTATAAATTGATTAAAATAAAAAATTAAGATTAAATATATCTTAACCACAATGTAATATTAACTCAAATAATAATTCTATAATAATAAATAAAAAAAGATATAAAAGAATTATAATTAAAATAATAAAGGTAAAATCGACAGAAAATATAATAAGCATAAATTTTAAATTTATCCAGTAGATTTATAGCTCATAAGAATATGAATAATCTTGTTTGAACATCTAATTTTAAAAGATTGTGAATTTATTGAGATTAAAAATACATTTAAATATTTTTATTAACAAAATATGCAAAACCTACACGTAATGAGATACCCTAACTATATTGATACTCCCACTATGACGACGAAAGTGCTACTCATTGTGAGCACAACGATTACCCAAACATATAATCATCTATAGACTATAGTGCATTAGATTTTTCTTCTCTCCTCTCTAAATAATGATGAGCATAATTAATTAATATGAAAAACATACCTGAAATACAAGAAAAACGTTGAATGTCTCTGTCAAAGCATTGGCCCGATTGATGGCCCCACCTTGTAATCAATAAATTCAAGTGCATCAAAGTCAGATGATGATAGAGATCAAATTCAGCAAGGTCTCTGCTAACTCTTTCTTCCTTTACTCTTCTGTGTGGGTCTAAACCAACAACCATAACAACATGATTTGTTGACTCCTGTATTCATATGTTCTTTTCCCTTTAACACTGCCTTAATTTTTATGCGTTATTGCTAAGGTGTTGTGGCCCACTTTATCTGCAAAGGTGCAAAAGTTTATTATGAAAGAGAGGAGGAAATAGAGCGTTCGATTGTTTAGATTAAATTCTTTTTAAAATACACAAACCTAAAGGATTTTCATCTATTTGTTAAAAAAATTAAACTCTAACCATAATAAAAATATTTTAATTTATATTTAAATAATAATATTAATTATTTATTTATTTATTTATTATTATTATTATTAATATTAAATTTTGGATGTTATGTTGAATTATAAATTTATTAACCTTAGTTATTTTAATCATAATATTTTAAAATTAATTTTGATATATTAAATATATTAATAATAAAAATTGAAATATCATATTCAAAATCTTTAAAACATATTAAGTTTTTTTGTAAATTACTTAGTTTTAGACCCTTGACAAATTAAACTCAAATCTTGTTTAAGTCTAATTCAGGTTAAGTTATTTCCTCCTTTTGTGTGATAGTTGAGATATGAGACAATATTATGTGGTGGTGGGAGTTTGAATTATTAATGTAATAATGTCTATAAAAAAGTGCACTTTTAAAATAATCAAAATCACATTATCTAAACCAAATCTCAACCTTTGCCCATTATTTGTTCCGCTGGTTAGGTATAACTCCATGCTTTAGTAGAACCAAAATGAGAGGAATATCGTTAAGAGATGCTTTTTTTGTTTTTGTTTAAATGTGGTAAGAATGCTTTACGGAAAGAAACATTCAATCAAAGAATCAAATTATATATGCAACTTTGCATGATATCATGCTATTCAACTTTTCGTCCAATTTTTATATAAAATAATAAGGCAGAGCTACTTTCGAGATCCCGTAATTTATAATTTTAAATAATAAATTAGTTTTTTATTAATTTTTCAATTAGGTTCTTTTAAATTTAAAAATATTAATAAAAGGTATTTTTTGGAACACAAAACCAAAATATCTATATCATCTTTAAAGAAATTCTAGAAATTCATCATCATTTTTAAATTTTAAAAAATTCATCAATTCAAAATTTAATCCTATCAACAACAACATCAAATTTTAAATAAAAACTCACAATTAAATATTTAATTCTCCCAAATCACAAAGAGAAAGAGCTGATGCTTTTTTTTCTTCTCTTTTCCATAATAATGACCTAAAAAAAGTTGAAGATATTTAATTTTATAATAATATTATTTTCAAACAGTGAAAGACGCCACAATATTCTATGCAAATTCTATGTGCAGCCTAAATAACTAATTCATCTGTGTGTGTCCATATTATATATAAATAGTTGAATAATTTATATTATATAATATATTTTCAATAATATAAGTGATACTATATTTTCTATAATTATTATATTAGCTATGGTATTAAAATAAAGCGTCTTAATGAATGTGGATCATATTAAGATTAGAGTAAATAGAATTATGATTAAATAATTATTAAATTATTTAATTAATTGATATAGGTAAAAGAATCATGGACTGTAAACTTGGAAATAATGAGAATTAATTGGCCATCACATTTATATAGTGTTGGAGGAGTTCTACGGAGCGCAACAATAAAACAATAAGCTAAAAACTGTTCATGATCTTTACGAGAAAGTTGACATTCACATCTCAATCCAAAACCTTTAAGGCAATGAGTATATCGGCCAACTTCTCTTATATCAACATTTTCTCCATTCCTAGACAATAACTTCTCCTTATATCAAATATTTTCTCTATTCCTAGTCGATGTGAAGACTTAACCACTCGCACTTGAATTCCAACAATCTTCACCTCAAGTGTGAGTCACCCACAATATTAGACTTGATGTATACTAGGATCTAGGCCACTACCTGCTCTGAGGGTGCACAACAACAAAAATGAGCTAAATGTATAGGATTTCTAAAAGACCTTAACACCACTTCTCAATCAAAAATCTTAAAGTAATCACTACAAGAAAAACACCATTTTGTGGCCAACTTTATAAATATTTTGTGGCCGAATAAAACCCTCACAAATCAGTGACCGAAAAAGCCCTCACAAATGTTCAAAATTGAAATTGGTCATTTATTTGTGGTGAAAAAGCCCTCACAATTTTTTTAAATATTAACTTGATTTTGTGGCTGCCTAAGCCCTCACAAAATCACAAACATTGTGATTTTGTGAGGGTTTAGACAGCCACAAAATCCAGTTAAAAATTTAAGGATTTTGTGAGGGCTTTACAGCCACAAAAAAATCAATTTTGTGAGGGCCAAATCCGTCACAAAGGCAGCACGTAAAACCAAATGCATTTGTGGCTGCAAAGGCCGCCACAAGGAAATGTGCACGTGGCAATTTTGTGGCTGCAAGGGCCGCCACAAAGGAGGCCCAATACAACTGGACGTTTCTGGCCGCTCAGGCCGTCACAAATGGAATGTACCGTAGCCTTTCTGGCGGCAAAGGCCGCCATAAATGCGAATTATAGCCGTTGGCGTTTCTGGCCGTCCAGGCCGCACAAATGTGATGTATCCGTTGGCATATGTGGCTGCTTTGGCCGCCACAAATGCTCAAGTTAAACACTATATATATTTCTCCCCTCCTAATTCATTTTTTCACATCCAACTTCTCTCTAAAACCTCATTCAACTATTATCTCCTCCTCTCTCTCTACACAAAATTACTCTTAAGCTTCATTTCAATTTGTAAGTATAAATTATATTATATATGTAGTTTTATAATTTTTTTAATTTAATATAACTAATTAAATTAATTATATTTATTTTATACAGTGCTTGTTTATAATTATATCGAAGACTTGCAAGCATCGTACGTGAGTAAAAGCTTGAAGTCAGACGCTACTCGGCATCAAGTTAGTATATTTATATTTAGATTAGTTTTATAAATTTATTTTTAAAAAAATAGAAATGATGTTGTTTACATATTAATATATGATAAATTAAAGTTTCAAACCACGGTTAAAATATATTAGTTTTAATATAATTATTATTTAAAAAAACATTATTAAAATTGATGATATTATTATTTTTTGTTATAAATAAGTCTTGATTATTAGTCTTGATTTTTAAAAAAACATCATTTAAAATTTTATATGGTTTGTATAATGATATAGTCTTGATTAATAATTTATTATATTGTTTGCAAATTAATTAATATATAATCCCCTAATTGACATATATATCGAAGTTATTGATTTTAAAAAAACATTATTAAAATTTATGATATTAATTATTATTTTTTGTTATAAGTATTGAT
>PGWS01008722.1:0-14848 GCA_002896235.1 Cicer reticulatum
CTACTAAAAATTATAAATAGTATACCTGCCCAGTAAATAGGAAATTATTATTGCTATAGTTGAAACATACTTCCTTCCAATATATATCGATATATTAATATATGTATGTGAGTGTGTGAAAGCCCAAGACAAAAGCAGAAGATACGGTGTAAGTACCAGTCTAGTAGCTATCAGGTAACTAAGGCTTCTTTTCGTTTAAGATAATATTTACATTCTATGGTTCATGCCACAATAATGTCTTGCTTCTAATTTGTTCATTCCATATCAATCACTTCAGCTCCCTTTAATTATATATTTGCATCTGATATAATATCATGATCGAGAATTTAGTAGTATTAGAAACATTAATTACGTACTAAAGAATTTGTGTTTCTGCTTCATGAAACAGGGTGTTATGATGAAACATTAAAATATCGTTACTATTAAATTCTGCTGAGTTTACCTTGAGCCTTTAAGGATGGAAGCAAAGACACCAACATTGTCCGAAACGTTTATATTATTTTCCGTATGTGCCCATATGGGGACTCGTCTCATTTTTTAACAGATTAATATCCTGCGAGGTAATATTTAATCCTCTAAACTCCATTTTATGTTTTAATTATGTATGGTCCCGAGTTTAAATCCGAAAGAGGTAGAATTTAAGGACGTTTTTTTTTTTTTTATCAACTAGTTATGAATAATTTTTCTGAATAAATTTGATTGCTTTTCGTAGATGGTTACAATTTAAAATCGTCATGTATATATGGAAACATGAAATTAATAAATTGCAAATATTTTAAAGTTATAAAAATATAAACAAAATTTATAGTGAGAAATAAATAACAAACGTTATTTGACCTAATAAAAATGTAGAGTATTTATTTTAAAACTTAATTTTTTTTTATATAGAAATTTGTTATAATTATTTAAATGTGTTACAACTTAACCGAAAAAAAAAATTAATCTATGACTATTTTCAAATCAATTTTATTTTGCCATCTATGGATGCCATAGACCAGCCTTAGGTAAGAGAATATATTTTTTAATACGAGACTAAAGAAACCTTCTAAATAAGTGATTTCTAGAATTAAACTCAAATTCTTTTTTGTAGAAATTTTTAATAATAATTATTATTATATTATTATATTTTTATGACAACATTTATGATTGTTGAATTGCATCAATGTCATTTTTCAGTCAATTTGTTGTAATCATATTACACATATGGTTGATAACTTACCTTTTATTCTTAATCTTTATCATTGAAATTATGGTAATTTGGTCTTTGTTACACTGAATATAATTTACTAATTTTTTTTTTTAAATTAACTTATAGGTTATTATCTATTTTATGTTTTATTTATTTTGTATTTTCAAAAATGTATAAATTGTGTTTTAAAATCTCATCAAAATCATTTTACTTCCTTTTGGGTAGTAAGAAAGAGCTGTAAAACACCCTTAAAACTCACAAACACATATATTATATAAATATAGTATTTGATAATAATGCAAGATAGTTGTATATTTAATTTAATATTGCAAATTCAACAAATTAATTAATGTGGTCATAACTCAATATACTCTATAACATATAAATATATTATATTTAACTTCATTCTTTTCTACATCATGAACTATATAGAAAGCAATAAATTTATTTTTAGTTATCAATGTAAAATGAATGAATTTATATTTTTATTCATTATGTAAAATAATCCTGAAAATGTCATGAATGTTAAAAAAAATAACTTATATTAAAAATTACAATTGCAGATGACTATATGAAAGAGAAACTTTGGCAAATGTTCACAATTTCGGAGTGGGATTGGGATTTGGAAGCTAAACATAGTAGTTCGGTAATCACATGCAATCGTTCTGATAAAAAATTTGATTTGTGTAAAATGAATGGTCCAACACTTTTGGATAAAGATTCATTAACTATGTTTACATTGGGCCACCACATAAGTACCACACCTCACACAATTGAGAAATTCGTCCTTACCCTCTAAAGACTGATAAAATTGCAAATGTCCTATGTTAGAGAATTAATTCTGACATCAGCACCACCAAAATCATTTTATTGTGATGTGAAACATCATAGTCCAGCATTAGTGTTCAGTGCATCCGGTACAACGGAAATTTTTACCATGAAATAAATGAAAACATTATACCACTCTACATCACAATTAATTCTCTATACCCTAATCAAGATGTATACTTGTGATTATGGATGGTCAGGTTGGTGGTACCAAAAGTATGAGGATTTGTTATCCGCATTTAGTCCCAACCATAAGTTCATCAACTTTAATAACCTAACAACTACTCATTGTTTTCCATCAGCAACCTAGGGTTGATTAAACATGGACCCGTTACCATAGCCCTAAATTGTTACAACCATACCCTAAAACCCCTATTGATTTCCGTGAATTTCTAAGAAGTGTATATATAAAAAAATGATACTAGTCAATTAGTGTATCCAATGACAATAAGGGTAAGCCACGTCTCGTATTGGTGACTAGAAAGGGAAATGCTAGACGTGTGATTTTGAACGAAGAAGAAGTCGTTAAGGTAGCTGAAGATGTAGGGTTTAATGTAAAAGTGTTTGAGCCATCAAGAGATTTCTCAATGGCTAATACTTTTAGGTTGATTGATTCAAGTGATGTTATGTTAGGGTGCATGGTGCAGGCTTAACACATTTGGTGTTCCTTAGAAAAGGTTCGGTTATGTTTCAAGTGGTGCCTATTGGGCTTAATTGGGCCTCGGAAACTTATTATAACAAACCAACTCGGTTTTTGGGTTTGGAATATTTAGAGTACAAAATACAGGCAAATGAAAGCAGCTTATCATGGGAGTATGGAGCTGATAGCTTAGTCATCAAGGATCCAAAAGCTTATACCGAGGGAAAATGGGATAAGCAACTAGTATATTTGAAGAAACAAAATGTCATCATTGATACAATTAGATTTAGAAAATACTTGATTCAAGCATATAATAAGGCTAAGATACTTACCAATACTACTAGTTAGCTTGCTAGTTAGTTTTTTTTTTTTTTTTAAGCATTCCTCTATACCCTCTCATTCTCATTTTCTATTTGGCTGTATAATGATGGGAATCCTAGTTTGTTAACATTATGCATTTTTGTTGGAATTAACTATTATTATTGTCTATGATGAGTTAATTTGGTGTTATATAAGTTGGAATAAGGGTGGTTTTCTTGTTGTATATGGAGAGTTATTCAATTTCATACTTGTGTAGAATCCCACTAGGATGCTATGACGAACACGTATATATATATATATATATATATATATATATATATATATATATATATATATATATATATATATATATATATATATATATATATATATATATATATATATATATATATATATATATAAACATTGGATACGACACGATAGTAACATATCGACACCGATAATACTTTGAAAAAATGAATTAATACGCCGATATATGTCAGACACTGAACATGCCTTCACACTCTTTATAAAGATATTGTATGTTACTCACCAGAAAAATTAAAGCGCAATAGCATAAATGCATAGCCTTAAATTTAGCAGCATCACCGCAGTTACGTAAATCTATGATAAACAAGCTAATGAGTGAATCATCATTTCATTCTTGGAATTATAAGGGTTGGCATCAATTAAGTTTGTGACCCGACTTTTACTTGTATATGTAATATAATTGTATTTTTCATCATTAGTTAATACTTAATATTATTCACTTTATTTTATATAAGTGGATTACTCATTTAGAGAACTGTGATTAATCATTACTTAAGTACATACTCGATGAGTTTAAATATAAGCAAAAGTTCAAACATATTTAGTCTAAATTTAAACCAAATATATTTTTAACTTTACTTATATTTAAGACAGGAGGCAGTAGGTTTTATCTGAAGTGAACATCTCTCCAGAATCAAAGGCATTTAGTTTGATGTTTTCTTAGAAAATTGAAATGGTTGTGGAGTTAAATGGATCCGGCTCTCTGCAGTAAGAGATTCCTGGCATTGTGTCTCTAGTCTTATTTATTCAATTTAAATACTAAGAGCATGTAAGAATTGACACTGCAAGTTTATTTTCTAGATCACTGATATTAGTTAACATGACCCTTGTTTTTGGAGCCAATTTACTGTCAACTACTAATGCAAGTATCCTAGTTCTCATCAAACTTTTTAAAAGGTACCTACTACTGATACCTTAACAAGTTCTAATTATAAAATGCTTATTATGAACTATACAATCAAAATGCCCTTTTTTGTTACTTATACATGATAATCACATAAATAATTTTGGATTTGGTGCACCAGTCTAGAAATCTTGGTATGAACAATTGTTTGGCATAACTTCTTAACATAAATTTTATTGTTAATAGTTTATTATGTTTATAGGCAAATGCAAAACCAATTCTTGAGATTAATAATATCAAGATATGTGAAAAAATAAGAGTTTTGTTTTTAACAGGAAATAAAAGAATTCATTAATTAATAAGGAGTGTATGAGAAGGTGATTACATGTTAAAACAAGTTCTTGTGAGATATATATACTTGATCAGGAAATTGTTGAGTCATGAGAACGAGAGAAGTAAAATTGCAAGTAATTGTTGAAGTCATAATAGTTAGCAAGGCAACAAAAATACAATATCATCAACCAAACTACAATTCTTTAATATTTATTTATCATAAAAAATGAAAAACAAAATTTAGTTCAAGATTGAATGTTGTAATGAAGATAAAATTACAAATACTAACAAATAAAGCATCCATGATCCAATAAGGGTTTCCACTTCTTGTTACGAGGACGAAAATGCGCGGGAGCCATAATCTTTCTCAATGTTGGCCTTGACATAACAATCATCATCCATAAATCAACATCAGCAGCCACTTTACAACAATGCTGCAAATTTATCTCTTTTAGTCGTGTGCAGTTTTCTACTACTTGCATCACTCCCTTTTCCGTGATTTCTGAACACTGTTCCAAATTCAAATGTAGTAGCCAGGGACAACTCTTTGAGATCACATAAAGTGTTTCATCATCAATTTTTGTCATTTTCAAGCTCAACACCTCCAATTTAGGAACTTGGAAGTTCATTCCAAGTAGGTTCACTCTTAGACAAGAGGCTAAGTTCAAATGCATAATTTTAGAACATTCCTTAAAACTTCAACAATACCTTCATATATGCCCCCAACAAGAGCTGATGTCAAGAAACTGCAAGTTTGGGCAGAATGAAGCAATTGTTTTGATGGTTTCATTATTCAACCACGGATTGGAAGACAAATGGAGAGACTTCATTTTGAAGATTTACATCAAAATCAATCAAAGAATATCCTTCACTACACCCGGTTTTCCAATACTGTGTGTATTCCATTCTTATCTCTTCAACAAAAGGACATTTCTTTAACAAGTGTAAACAAAGTTAATTCTGTGAGCATCCTACAATTACTAAGGTTGATAGACACCAAATTACCAAGAAACAAAGACAACTTAGCTACACGATGATCATCCAGAAACATGGCAAGTTGAAGATCCAAATGCTGCAAAAAACAATACTTGGATAACAAGTAATGGATTCCAACATAACCAAGCCACTACAACGATTAAGCACGAGTCTCTTCAAACGAAGAAGACCTTGGTTTGCAAGAGATTTAAGCAATTGGTTTGAGATATGTGAAGAGACAAATCAAGACAAGTCAATCCTTCAAACTGGTTAGAGAATCAATGAACATCCTTCCACTTCCTTAGCAAAATTAACCGAAAAAGACTTTAAATTTGGTCTCTCTCGCATCGCAGAAGCAATGCCAATATGAGTTAAGTGTATGCAATTTAACACAACAACCTCTTCAAGAAACTCGCAGTTTTGAATAGATGAAAAAGCGACGAGTCGTTAAATGAAGTTACTATTAGAGAGATTAACCTTCCTAAGCTTGGGAAGTGCTATTGAAAAAGCTTTATATCAAAATCATCAACAAAATCACCAGTACATTTAGGTAAAGCTAAACATAGGTCAAGTTCTTCAAGTAAAAGGAAACAATGAGCAATTACAGAAATATCAGTTTTAATGAATTGAATCAATGTTGGAACAAATTAGAGAGGTTAATGTTGTAATCTTTTGGGGAAAAAACTTGCAACCCAATTGAGGGAACTGTGGGGTGATTAGAGAGGTTAAGCGATTTGATTTGTAAGGGAAAAAGAGAGATTTGGGAGAGAAGCGCGTCGCGGTCACCGGAGAAGCGCGTGAGGTCGAGGGAAGTGAGGTTGGTGAATCTTTGGAAGAGATTACGAAGGAAAGGGAGGGTTTGATTATGGATTGTGAGAGAGAATTGGTTAGTGCTGGGTGATTGAGAGAAATTGTTTGGAGACGGCGGAGATGGATTGTAGGTAGCGGCGGTGGTGGTGGTTGTCGCCGTCGTTAAGAGAGTTGAAAACATGTTCCCAACATTCGTTTGGTAGATAGAACGATTCTGTTGCTCCATTGATTTTGTTTCTGTTTCACTAATTTAAGTGATGTGAAACTTGTGATACTATATATTATATAGGATATAACAGATTCCTAAAAACTTTCCTGATAGACGGTTTTTATGAAAAAATCAACATCAAATACAAATCTTTAATAGATTGATTTTGTATAAAAAAATCTTTTATAGATTGATGTTGTTATAAAAAAATCTTTTAAATAGATTGATTTTGTATAAAAAAATCTTTTTAATATGTGAGCTATATGTACTATTAAAAAGAAATGACAAACGTCGTAATGATATTTATATAAAATTATTTTCAGCTCAACATGATCGATTCTCTCTCACACCTCCAATGTGTTTTTTTTTATTGATGTAAATAATTATGTATTTTTTTATAATAAAAAAAGTTTATATGCTTTTGTGTATCTTCATATTGCTTTTGTATATTATTAGTTATATAAATCATTTTTATAAATAAACAAAATTGACTTCATGTTTTTCTTTTTTTTGGAAAAAACAAGACAACACTAAAAATAAACTAAAAGACTCAATCTCTTTTAGAAAATAATACATTTTAAATTAATTAATAAACACTAGATGAAAAAGCTTGTCAACAAAACTAAAAAAATGCTATTTCTAGAAGAAAGAAACCAAAGTTAGCAAAAGGAATATATAACTGGATATATTCTTTATGCAAATATGACTTCATATGTCATACATGAAAGAATCAAAATATTAAATTTAAATAACCACAAAAAGTAATTATTTTTGTAAGAAAGCGGTTTTTGAGATAATCAATTATAAACCATTGGATCAAAACTTACGACTAAGACTAAAAGGTTATTAAGCTAGCATTCACAAATATTGTGACTTAATTCACTTGACACCTCATCTGCTAGCAAAGCAGCAAGGGTTAAATAGTTTTTCTCGAATCTTATGAAAGTAAAATTTTTTTTAATAGCAATCAAAGTGAGGTTGTACATATGTTTATTTGGATTCAATTCAACTAAAATTGGGACTCAAATTATGTAGTAGAGAATTTTGGTTGATTCCAAAAATAAATCAACATTTATAATAGGGAATCGATTTTGATGAAACCGTTTATTTTTTGTTTGGGTTAAAGTGAATCATAATTTACTTAAATTATTTTTGTTTTTAAATTTTTTAAAAATCATACTTTTTGCAGAAAATTTACCTTATTTTAATTTTTTCAAAAAAACATAATATAAATATTTTTACTATTATTTTAACATCAAATATATAACATACAATAAATATCAAATTTATAAACTTTATCTAAATCAGTTGCAAACATGAAAATAACAAAAGTTATAGACCTTTGCAAGCATCTAAATAATCAAAGTGCAAAATCCTAAAAAGAAATTTAACAAAAGACTTAGCCATCTAAAATTTTATGTTTAAAAAAGAGTAAGAGTTACAACAATAAAAAATTAGAAAAATTAGATCGGATCAAATTCAACTTTATGAAATATCCAATTGAATTAATCGATTTTCTTATTTTAAAAATTTAAGTTAATTGAATCATGCAAACTGAACAGTTTTTTCTGAACTGACCAGGTTCAATTTTATTGGTTTAGTCGATTTTACACAACAATCCATAAGAGGATTTTGGGAATATAACCCACCCGTTTGGAAGCGAAGTGAAGGATCCAAATAACCCGACACGTTAAAAAACCGCCCCCTTTTCACTATATAAATTACTTTTCCCGCCACTTGTTAATTCACCCACCAACCACATTCAATTTTTTTCATTTTCTCTATTCTTATTCACATTCAATTATTTCTCTAAAAATGGTGTTACAAGGTTCCAAAGAGAAGAAACTGAAACCTATGGAAACAAGTCCCAAGAAACCCCTTCACAATTTCACCTTCCCGTTCTTGAAGTGGGGAGCAAAAGGTGATCGCCATTCTTCAAGGTCTAACAACTCCACACGAAATCCACCCACCGCTTCACAACCACAACCAATCATTTGCGATTATCCAAAAAAGAAGAAGAAGGAATCGATGTGCTGAGAGAGAAGCCCGCGCTTGATCTCAAAGCCGCTCTCAAACACGAAGATGCCATTTTCAGAGAGTTTTGAAAACAAGAACAACAAACTAAACCTCCGTTTAACAACGTCAGTGAGAATTGACGGCGCCGTTAATGTGTCGGTCCACGTCGACAACACAAATACTGATATTAATATTATTAATTAATAATAATAATGATAATAACACGGAAAAGACCGAAATTATCCGTTCCACTTTCGAGGAAGGAAATTGAAGACGATTACATGGTATTGGTTGGCCACGGCCACCAGAAAAAGCCCGAAGAAAGGCCCAAAGCTGTTCAGAAACACTTAGACGTTAGTTGGCATTTACTCTATGCAACATTGCTTGTTTTTTGGTAATAGTTTTGTTGTTATTTTTTGCAAACTGCAAGATTAAGTCCCTAATTTGAATGTTTTTTTTTTTTGCAGACTCTTGTTCCCTGGGTTATGGTTAAGAGAGGTTGATGAGAATATGTACAAGGTTGTTGGATACAAAATGAGGGATGGGAAGGAAAGGGAAAAGGGAAGTGCATTGATGAATCATAAATTAGTTTTGGTGGATATAATATGGTTCATTCTTTTGTTTATAAGAATATTAATACTTCGCCTCAAAAATTGTGGTTAAGACTTAAGAGAGGTTGATAATGATAACATGTACAAGGTTCTTGATACAAATTTTGTTGTCAAGTGTCTAGTTTGTTCTTAGTAATTGTTAAGTTTGGGTGTAAATTGAATTTATGTGAATTACATTGGATCTTGTGATTTTTAAACTTGTCCTCCAAAATCGGGGTTAAAATATTGAGCTATTTTAATTTGTACTAGTTTGGCATCATCTCATAGAATGAGAAACATATTGATATATCAATCAACAACAAAAGATAATGAGTATGGAGTTATAAATTATTTCTGATACACGCTCAAGGTTACAAAAATTGAACGCTTCCATTATGTCAGATGTTCTTTTTTGCAGCAGTCTTCACATCCAATTTTTTTAAAACAAAGTATTAACATCCAAATTGATTACAATTCAAAAATATAAAGTTATCTAAAAATTTGAAAATCATATAAAATTGATTTTTTTTTAATCTTCTATATAACTGCTCTGACTTGGACATATACAAATTCTAATTGTTATATATTTTGTTATAATTTTAATTTTATGCATTTTTACAAATATTTGTGATATACTGAAAATATAAAAGTATTATACTGATCTATATATAAATTACAACTCTTTTTATATTAGTACGGAATACTATAATTAATGTATTATTGATTATTTTATATATATTTATATACTAGTTTAATGTATTTTTACTACTTTATATATTTTTAATTTATTGATATTTTTTATCTTGTAATGTTAATTTTTTTCTATGTTATATATATGGTAGATCTATTTAGTTTATAACATGTTATTTGACAAAATAAATCATTGAGTGTTGATAAAATGAAATACAATAAAAAAAACATAACATACACTAAAATTAAATTATTAAAAAAAAAAAATAGCACGCCTTGGTGAAACTGTTAGAGCCTCCCGAGATAACATTTTCGAAAAAATCTTCAAAGTAATTATGGTATTCATTTCTTAACAAACAATGATGAAGCTATGAATCCATCTATAAAACTGGAATGTTTTTTTACTAAGATATATGAAATAATAAAGTCTTTAAAAAAAATTATTCGACAGTATAAAAAAAACGGAGTTATTTAAATTACACTGATTTTTTATATTATCATTAGTAAATAGATAATAGTATATAATTGGTGTAGATATCGGAAGATCACTAATATGTAAAATATGGACTGTGAATATAGTCAATTTACATTAACTAAATTTGAGATATTCAATATTAGAGTTGTCCAATGTCAAAATATTTGTAATAATTATGCAATTGTTATGATTCTCATGTCAGCGATTATTGTAACATTATTGAGTATTCAACTTAGAAATAACACACAATTCTACTAGTAGAATCATTTTTTTTGTTAGTGTTTCACTACATGTCAAAAGTCATTGTTTGTATTTAGGAGTAAGTTTAAAATATTCACTACTGTTAAATTATGTCTTTGATAGTAGTCGTTAAGAAGTATGTTAATATTTAACGGATCATTTGATCCTATTAGCTCAAGACATTATATGAGATTAATGACAGAGTATTACAATAGCATTAGAGGTTGAACTAGAGGATTAGATAATTCAGTTTTGGAATATTTTTAGTAACCTAAGTATGCCCATTATTGGGTCTAGTCCGTAGGTCTTTAATTAGACACTTCTCTATAATTCATAAGAGTTCACAAGTGTTAAATTACTTTCGAGCATAAAAGGGGTGAAACTTGTAGAGGGTCGAACTTGCTTGCGCCTGTCTAAAAAATTACACTATATAATTACTTCTAAAGATCTCTAGTTATTAGGACACCGGTAAATTTTTAATTTGGCACACCTTATATGTTACATTCTCTTTGTCTTATACACATACCATTTACACAACTAAAAGATATTTATTTAAAATTGGAGAAAAGAAAAAAATATAATAATTTGAATGGTATATAATTATTATTTTAACGACTGTCACCATGTGAGATTTGAACTGTCTTTTGAAATTATAAAGTCAAATTCTTACAACTGAGATATCACGTTATGGACAATACACACACGACATATATTTAACATACAATATCAATGCATATAAAATAAATAATCAATACAACAAAAACCAATGTTAGTGATCTATTCAATACCTTGCATAATATCGATTGAATTGTCACATCATTTACTTCATTATATACAAGTCCAAATTGGTTCTTATATCAAATTTCTCTATGCCTTCAGAGTGAAACTTGGCATTGGAGTTGGATATATACTATAACCATGTATCAGATAGATTTCCAAAAAAGAAAAACAAGTCACAAAATGACTACTTAAATATTAATTATTTAAGTATTTTTCGACCATAACACTTTCATAATATTACAATTCTTTTATGATATTTAAGATCAAACCACAAACCATGCAAGAACTACACATAATACTAAAAATTCTATTTCTCTTATTATATATTATAATAACTTAATAACTTTAAATATTAAATTAATTAATGGTTAAAAATCATCGGTGAGGAACACTATGACTAAAATGAAAAATATTTACAATTTTAAAAAAATTAAATAGTTCTATAATATGGAAAATAAATGGAAAAAGAAAATTACATTATTTTAAAAATAATTGATTAAAATTAGCCGTATTGAAGAAATATTCATTAAATCATTGGTTCAATTGACATAAAAAGAGCAGAAAATAACAAAAAATAGAACCCGGATAACAAGAATGTGATTATAAGCTGAGCAAAGAAGAGGAAACATTGGTTCAATTGAATGAGACTCATCCAAACGAATTGTTATACCAACCACACAAAAAGCTTCACACTCCAATTTCACTTTGAAGCAGTAAAAGAGAGAGAGCGTAACTTCTAACGGTTTCATTTTGTTTTCGTTTCTCTCCCGCCGCCGTCGACTCCTTCCTCTGCACGGGTAACTCTTCTCCTTCAACAAACTTTTCAAAACCCCATTTTTTGTTCAAACCCTAACCTTATTCTCTACCAAAATGTCATTTGCTGTATGTCGTGAATGGTTATGAATTGTTACTTAGATCATTTTCCATTTTGTACATACACAGTAAACCATAATGACAATAACTCAATAAAGTAGGTTTTTTTTCTTATCATGTATTGCGATAATTAAATCTAGTATATAAAGATTGCATCCCTAGCATCTGCTCTAATTATTAATCCTTTATTACTCATACTATATGAAATAAGTATTTAAAACATACGTAGTGTATCTGCTTGTTTGTACATAACAGCTATATACTCATTGAAATGATAGGAATAATCTTTTTGAAAATCATTGAGGAGTACACCAAATTTTGCAATGAGTGATTGTTGTACTCACCTGATTTCTTTTCTCAAAATACTTGTATAAGAGAACCTGCACAGCGAGTAGCGTGTATACAGATCATGCCATATATACAAATTCATTTATATAATATGTAATGAAATGAAAAGTAAGAAATGAAAACTAGAACTACATAGAGTCCATAATACAGCCATTCATATCAAAAGCTTTAAACTAAGATCCATGGTATACAGGGTGAGGTTTGTGTAAAAGTTGAAAACTTTGGAAAGATGAATATTCTGGACATAGATGAGCAATAACAGAAAGTACTTAAGTGCCTTTATAGGATGTACAATTGAATAGAAGATGTAAGATGGATGATATTTTTACAGTCATAGTGGAGAAAATTAGATTTATATAGAAATTTAATTTGTCTGAGAAAATTGGTTGAAATATCGCAGTACACGTTACTTATAATTTATTTCAATGTTTGATGTGTAATAGCATGTATTAAGTTTAGGATAGGAATTAAGTCTATAATAGTACAAATTGAAAGTGGCAAGTAGGATTTAGGAATTGTAGTAATCCGGCTGCTTATTATTAGGGGTATTTAAAGAAAAAATTTTATTTGAACTCTATTTTTATAAATCTCATTAACAACCAGTGGTGTAAGTGACTTAATGCGTTTAATACAATATAGAGTTTATACATGCTAACAACTTTGAAGTGCAAATAGGGTTTAGGTTTGAAAATAGGCGGTTGTGCTTGATATTTAAGGTTAAGTTTCAAAAAAATTGTGTTCAAATTCAAAACAGATATTGAGCTTATTTTAACATTGTAACACTAACAGTTGGGGTACTATAATATAACAGTTATAAATGTCCATGTAAATTTTCTAAATGATTGTCAAAATATTTCCTAAATGATTGACATTTTAAATTGTTTTCAAATTCACGGTTGGTAATTATGTGTGCAATTGAGGGAAGACCAAATAGTTGCAAATAACGAATTGGGAAAGGATTGAAGCCTAATGATTCACTGAGAAAGAGGGATATTGCATGGTGACACGTGGAAAAAAGTTTGGCTTGAAAATCGGTGTATAATATATAGGATGTCTTAACAACAAGTTTCAGAACCTTCCAACTTCACTCTTTTCTACTCAAACGAGAAAAAAGGTTTTTTTATTCCACAACAACCAAAGCCACAAACCACAATCCCGAACACAAACCAAACTTCAGCAAGTCCCAATCCAAAACTTGATAAAATCCCAAAAGACTATGAACCTGTGATTGGTATTGAAACACATGTTCAGCTTTCTACACTCACCAAAGCCTTTTGTAATTGTCCTTACAATTATGGGTCTTTTCCTAATACTAGCATATGTCCAGTTTGTATGGGTTTGCCTGGTGCTTTACCTGTTTTGAACTCTAAGGTTATTGAGTTTGCTGTTAAATTGGGACTTGCTCTTAATTGCAAATTGGCTTTTAATTCTAAGTTTGATAGGAAACAATATTTTTATCCTGATCTTCCAAAAGGGTATCAGATTTCTCAGTTTGATGTGCCAATTGCGGATTCTGGTTATCTTGATGTGGATATTCCTTTGGAGTTTGGTGGAGGGCATAAGAGGTTTGGCATTACAAGGGTTCACATGGAAGAAGATGCAGGGAAGCTCTTACATACTGAAACTGGAAATTACTCTCAGGTGGGTTCGTTGGTTATTAATTTCTTGCTTCAGTCTTTAATTTTTTTGTTGTTGTCTGTTTTGCATTTATTTTTGTCAATTAATTTGGTGTCTTTTATCATAGTGGTGGATGTGGACTAGCGACATATTGCATTTGTTCATGGATACATTTATATTTATTTTATTTAAAGTTTATTTTTTTGCGAAACTTTATGTTGGATTAGTCTCACATATTTCTTTGTGTATAACTTTGTTTCGTAACATAAAATGCTTTGTTCCATACATTGTCCTGAATGATTATCACTTAATGTTGGATAATCTTTATGTAAGGAACTGAAGACCCTTAGATCTTCCAAGTCAGGTAAACTGCCATGGATAAGTTCACATTAACTTTTATCAGCAAAAATCTTTGAAGGGATCATGTTTTATAGGCTATAGTGTAGACAACATATTGAACTGCATAGCACCAAACTCTCTTAGCCAAACAAGATTGAAAGAGCAATGCTCTAGTCACATTTAACCCATATTGATGACTTTACTCCATTCTCATCCTTTTTGGTAGTGACTACATAACTTATTTGATACACAATTCCATTTGAAGCATAGAAAGAAGACATGCAATATGAACCGTACTTATATTATAAGATTGAATAGAGAAAACTGAGAAAGGCCTCCCAAATAATTTGGAACTTGTTGCCGAGTTGATATTCTGGTAGGTGCTGGTGGTGGATAATGATTGGTGAAAGACTCTGGTTGTGC